>VZQC01001595.1:1162221-1195721 GCA_009823505.1 Rhizomys pruinosus | reverse complement strand
TCTCTCTCTCTCTCTCTCTCTCTCTCTCTCTCTCTCTCTCTCTCTCTCTTTTGCTCTATCTCTCTCGAGGGCACACTCTTTCTCTCATTAGTGACTAGAAATTGAAACATTGCTTCAAAAACATCAATACTCTCTAATGTTTCTTCCCACAAGAAATAGTCAAAGAATCATAAAGTATTTTCCACCATAGTTTCATCTTCTGACTTGCTTCCTCTCTTTAGTCTACCTAAATTGTACAGCAAAACCACATAGTAAGAAAGTCTTTGAGATGTTATTTAAAAACAAAAACAGGGGCCACAGCAGAGAGTTGGGGTGCAGGCCCATGGGCAGGCAGGCTAGCCGGGAGCAGAGAACCCTGGGAGGTGAGGCATACAGACCTTAGCCTGAGTTGGATAGAGGTTGCTTCCGGGCCCCAGCAGAGAGCTGGGGCACAGGGTACTGGCACATGGGCTAAGCGACCACCCCCCCAACTGGAACTCTGTTTCTAATAAGTCCTATAACCAACCCAGAAGAACTGGCTGGAGCAAAGGACATACAGTGCTCAGAAGGCCTTGGACTATTGCCCACCCAGTTCTTGCAAAACAGAAAGGGAAGAGTGAACTACACCTTCCAATATATAATGAAAATTGAAAACCTGAAACCTAAGCAAGTCAACACTCCATAAATAAGGAAACTACAAGTAAGGCACCTGAAGGAATCAAGGAAAGCAATCCTTCAAAATGGTGAAGAAACACTAGAGATTTGCACCAGAATACAGGCAAAAAGTAAAGGACATGCCAAAAGCACAACACAAAAACAATATGGGAAAAGCCCAGAATAAACCCACACCAAACTCTACAGAGCCTGTGGAGGACCCCTTCAATGGGACCTCTGTAGAGATAGCCCAGGATACAGAATGTAAATTAACAATCACAGATATATTCAAAGAAATCATAGAACTAAGAAGAGAGAATGAAAAACTCAGAAAAGACCTAGAAGGAGATAATGAGAAACTCTAGAAGGAAGTGGAAACACTTAAAATAACCCATACTGAAATGAAAATGGAAACCAATGAACGAAAAAAAGAGCTACAAGATTGAAAAGCTCCAAAAGGACATAGAAATAATAAAGTAAACACAAGATGAAATAAAAAAGGAAATAGAACACTCATCCAATCAACAGGAATGAATGGGGAAAAGCTTCAGAAGCAGAATGGAGGAAGCAGAAAAAAGAATATCAGATCTAGAAGATAACACAGAACAACTAAAAAGCTCAAGTAAAGATTATGAAAAGTTTAAAAATACACAAGAATGGAATAATCAGGAAATGTGGGACACAATGAAAAGATCAAACCTCCTCATCATAGGGATAGAGGAAGGAGAAGAATCCCAGGAGAACGTTACTGATCAGATCTTCAACAGAATAATAGATGAAAATTTCCCCAAACTAAAAAAAGACAAACCCATACAAATACAAGACACACATAGGACACCAAATAGACTGGACCAGAGAAGAAACTCCCCTCACCATATCATAGTTAAAACATTAGATACCCAAAACAAAGACAAAATTCTGAAAGCCACAAAAGAAAAACAACAAATATCACATAAGGGGAAACCTATCAGAATTACAGTTGACTTTTCAGTGCAAACTATGAAAGCAAGAAGAATGTGGACCAAAGCATTTCCAGTGCTAAATGACCATCAATGCCAACCCAGGTTACTATACCCAGCAAAAATGTCAATTCTAGTTGAAGGAAAGAGAAAAATCTTCCATGGTATAAATAAGATGAAAGAATACATGGCTGGAAAACCAACCCTTCAGAGAATACTTGAAGCAATTCAAAGGACAGAGGAGAAAAGCAAATACCCCCAGACACCTTGAAACAGAAATTAATACAAGCAGAACTGCAGAAGTAGAAACCTAGTCTAAAACCACAAATGGATAATAAGGTGAAAGGAAGCAACACACATCTCTCAATTATTACCTTAAATATTAATGGACTAAACTCTCCAATCAAAAGTCATAGACTGGGAGGATGTATTAGGAAACAGAATCTGTCTATATGCTGTCAACAAGAAACCCATTTCGCCCTTAAAGATAGACAGCAACTTAAAGTGAAATGATGGAAAAAAGTATTCCAAGCAAACGGTACCAAAAAGAAAGCAGGAGTTGCTATTTTAATATCAGACAAAAGTAGAAGCAATTAGAAGAGACAAAGAGGGCCATTACATCCTTATCAAAGGGAAAATTAACCATGAAGACTTCACAATCATGAATATATATGCGCCAAACACCAGTGCACTGATCTTTATAAACACAACTCTACAGGCCCTTAAGGCACAGATTAACCCCAGCATACTCATAGTAGGGGACTTCAATACCCGACTCAGTCCTTTGGACAGATCAACAGGGCAAAGAATAAACAGAGAGACATCTGAACTGAACAATACAATACAGCAAATGGACCTCACAGACATATTCTGAATATTCCACCCAAAGACCAGAGAATATACTTTCTACTCAGCACCCCATGGAACATTCTCCAAAATTGACCACATATTTGGACACAGAAAAAAACCTTGACAAATAAAAAAAATTGAAATAATGTCATGCATTCTATCAGACTACAGTGCAATAAAGCTCAATATCAATACCACAACAAGTCCCACTACCTACAGGACCACATGGAGACTAAACAACACACTCCTGAATAATGAATGGGTCAAAGGGGAACTAAAGAAAGAGATAAAGGCATTCCTGGAACTAAAGGACAATGACAGTACAACCAACACAACAAAACCTATGGGACAGTTTAAAAGCAGTCCTAAGAGGGAAGTTTATAGCCCTGGGTGGCCACATTAAAAAAATAGAAAGAGCACAAATAAATGAGCTAACACTGCAGCTAAAAACACTTGAAAGACAACAGCAAATGAACCCTAAATGCAACAGACAGGAAGAAATAACAAAAATCAGAGCAGAAATCAATGAAATAGAAACAAAGAAAACGATACAAAAAAAATCAATGAATACACAAGTTGGTTCTTTTAGAGAATAAATAAGATAGACAGACCTCTAGCCCAGTTAACCAAAAGAAAGAAAGAGCAACTCCAAATCAACAGAATTCAAGATTAAAGAGGAAATATCACAACAGAGAATGAAAAGATCCAGACAATCATACGGGAGTTCTTCAAAAACCTATACTCTACCAAATTTGAAAACCTAAGAGAAATGGATGAATATCTTCAATTCAGGGAATCACCAAAGCTAAACAAAGAAGAGACTGACAGCTTAAACAGACCCATAATATATGAAGAAATTGAAAATGTAATAAGAGACCTCCCAACTAAAAAAAGCCCAGGCCCAGATGATTTCACAGCAGAATTCTATAAAATATTTAAAGAAAACTTGCAACCATTATTACTCAAACTGTTCAGAAAAATACAAGCAGAGGGAAATCTCCCAAATTCCTTCTATGAAGCCAGCATAACTCTAATACCAAAACCAGGCAAGGATGCAACCAAAAAAGAGAACTACAGACCCATCTCACTAATGAACTCAGATGCAAAAATCCTCAACAAAATACTTGCAAACTATATACAGACCCACATCAAAAAGATCATCCACCATGATCAAGTTGGATTCATACCAGAAATGCAAGGATGATTTAACATATGAATATCAGTAAATATCATAAAACACATAAATGGACTGAAGGACAAAAACCACACAATCATCTCAATTGATGCAGAAAAAGCCTTCAACAAAATACGGCATCCCTTCATGATTAAAGTACTAGAGGGACTTGGACTGAAAGGATCATTCCTCAATATAATCAAAGCCATATACAAGAAACCCACAGCCAGCATCATGCTAAATGGAGAAAAGTTAGAAGGATTCCCCATAAAGGTAGGACCCATCAAGGCTGCCCCTTGTCAACACTACTCTTCAATATAGTGCTTGAAACACTGGCTAGGGCAATAAGGCAAGAAAAGGAAATTAAAGGAATACTGATTGGAAAAGAGGAAGTAAAGCTATCCCTCTTTGCAGACGATATGATAGTTTACCTAAGGGATGCTAAAAACTCTACCAGAAAACTCCTAGAAATGATTAGGAGTTTCAGTAAAGTGGCGGATTACAAAATTAACCTAGAAAAATCAGTAGCCTTTCTTTATACCAAGAACAAGCAACTGAAGAAGGAATACAAGGAGACCTTCCCAATCACAATAGCCTCAAAAACAATAAAATACCTAGGAATAAACCTAACCAAAGACACCAAAGATCTCTACAACAAAAAATTATAAACTCCTGAAGAAGGAGATTGAAGAAGATATCAAAAGATGGAAAGACCTCCCATGCTCATGGATTGGAAAAAATTAATATAGTAAAAATGTCCATTCTACCCAAATTAATATATCAATTCAACACAATTCCAATTACAATCCCCAGGACATTCTTCACAGGCTTGGAAAAAAAAGTTCTTAAATTCATATGGAACAACAAAAAACCCCAAATAGCCAAAGCAACCCTGAGTGAAAACAACAATACAGGGGGAATTTCTATACCAGATATCAGACTATACTACAGGGCTATAGTCATAAAAACAGCCTGGTACTGGCAGAAAAACAGACCTGTAGACCAATGGAGCAAAACTGAAGTTCCAAACTTAAGCACATACAATTTCAGCCACCTTATATTTGACAAGGGGGCCAAAAAGACTCAGTGGAGGAAAGACAGCATCTTCGGCAAAAGGTGCTGGCAAAATTGGATCACCACATGTAGAAAAATAAAATTAAACCCCTACCTCTCACATTGCAAAAAAATCAACTCCAATGGATCAAAGACCTCAATTTGAAACCCAAAAACCTCGAGGTGTTAGATGAAAAGGTTGGCAGCAACTTACAAGACATAGGTGTAGGAAGAGACTTTCCAAATCAGACAGCAGCTACACAGGAAATAAGGTCAACAACTGACAAGTGGGACCTTATTAAACTCAAAAGTTTTTGTACAGCAAAAGAAACAATCAGGGAAGTGAAGAGAAAACCCACAGAGTGGGAGGAAACCTTCACTGCTGATTCATCTGACAGAACAGTAACTTCCAGAGTATATAAACTACTCAAAAATCAAAGGAGTAAGAAAACAAGTGACTCACTCAAAAAAGATCAAGTAAAGAGCTGAGCAAAGAATTCACAAGCGAGGAAACAGAGATGGCAGAGAAACATCTTAAAAAGTGTTCAACATCGTTAATAATTAAGGAAATGCAAATTAAGACCACTTTAAGATATCATCTCGCCCCAATAAGGCTGGCTAGGATCAAGAAAACAAATGATACCTAAGGGTGTGTGGAAAGGGGAACACTCATCCACTGCTGGTGGGAATGCAAACTTGTACAACCACTATGGAAAGCAGTATGGAGAGCCCTTAAAAAACTCAAAATGAGCCTACCACTTGACCCAGCCATACCACTTCTGGGTATATACACATCAGACTCTTCTTACCACAGAGATACATGTACAGCCGTGTTTGTTGCTGCTCTCTTCACAATAGTGAAGAGCTGGAACCAACCCAGATGCCCCAAAACTGATGAGTGGATACAGAAAATGTGGTACACCTACACAATGGAGTACTATGCAGTGGTAAAGAAAGATGACATCATGAAATTTGCAGGTAAATGGATGGAAGTAGAAGCCATTATGCTAAGTGAAGTAACACAGTCCCAGAAAAACAAAAGGCGAATGGTATCCCTCATCTGTGGACACTAGTACCAAGTACCTAGGTGTAAGACAAAATGAGCAATGTTAATATTATACTCCTCACGATCTAAAGGCAACTGTGCTCTTGTATTGGGAATCCCTACACAGGTTCTAGTGCTGACATAACACATATTCTCAGACCTTGGACTTTTAGTATATGATGGAGGACAAGTGTGCATCTTTTAGAGTAAAATGGGATTAAAATGGAAAGATGTGAATCAAGAAATATGCTATGGAAATAACATACAGTTTGTTTCCAAAGGATACAATGTTAGTATAGGTGCAATGTAACAGGCTGGTGCACCTTAGCCTTTCTGGGTGCTTAACGACCATATCTGAAGTCCCTACCAATTTGACCGAGGTACCTGGGGGAAAACTTTGTTCCTTGCCCTCAGAGGTCAACCAAGTATTAGGGGATTATACATGGGGGCATCTCTTGAAAAGTCCCGCAGAGGTGGGTCACCATTCTTCCTGTTCAGGGAGATCTTGGAGAGCCACTAGTGGGACTTCAGCAGCCAGTGTCAAGTCTATAAAGAAGAAAGTCTGCTCATCCTTCAGAAAAGGAAAGCCTGGTCTAGCAAGACCTGATTTTTGTCCTCATGTGGATGGAACTGGTGGATGAGGAGCTGAAAGAAGCAAGGGGCTCCCCCCCCCAAAAAAAACCCCGAGAGACCCCTGAGGACCAGATCCTCAACTGGCTTCAACAAAACAAAACCTTGGTTAATCTGGGCTATCTGTATGGTCTTAAGCATCCAGAAGGAAAGTACAACCAAAAATAAATAATAAGAGCAAAGAAACTGTAATGCAGACACAAAACTTGAAATCTTAGTAAAAAGACAAAAAGGAAAAAAAAAGAGAGAGCACCATTGTTTGGCCTGTCTACAATTCTTACAGGCAGGTGTATATATGCTCTGTAGATGTCACTGGTTTAGGCGCTCCTCAAAGACATGAGATACAGATTTTTTACTTTTTTTTTGAACTATTTCTTTTTTCTTCTTTTTTTTTTCATTTTTTAACAATAAGTAATAAATTATGAGTATAAGCATCCTTCATGTAAAACTAATTTGCAAGCAGTTGTGACCAAACCCACACAGCCCAAGGGTCCCACCATCCTGCTGGGGGGCTTGTATGTACAATCAAGTTGATCAAATAAGTGTCTAGGTAAGAAAAGCCTCAGACTGCTACAGGCATTAAACCCTTCTGTGGATCCTACTTGTAACAACTGTTTATAATCAGTCCTAAGGAAACTCACCTTTTAGGTTCCACAAAGTTTTAGTACAAGAGACTTTCTTACCTCCCCTTCATAGAATAAGGAGGAATATGATGATGATGAGGTCATTCTCTAACTGTAAATTGGAGCCAACAGTTATAGAGGTAATCACTTATAAAACCGGTAAAACTGCCTTCTTTAATTGACTAATAGGAACATAGAAACTGTGAAAAGGATTATTCTCTATTCAGAACCAAATATAATACTAAAGTCTCCTTAAGCTGTGCATTTAAGCAAAATATATTAATACAGGAGAGCTCTGATATCAGCAATGGACTATTCTACCAAGGAGATGTTGGCCAGGGGATCCAAGACCCCCCAAAAGCTTTTTTATTTTTTACTCTTCCAATGTGGACTGAGGACTGCTGAGATACTCAGCTTGTGAACTAAGCAGCTAATGGAAATTCAGCCTCCTCAGAAGATGGGCTGACTTTGTTGGATTACCTCAGCAGTATCATGGAGGCCAGTCCAGGGGGATCAAGACAGGACACGTGCTTACTGGACTTCATTTGGGAGCACAATATTTAAAGCAGAAGCACATCAGTAAAGGTTTCCTTCTGCATAAGGTTTTTTTTTTTTTTGTAGTGTAATGTCTTTTTAAATTTTTTTTTATTTATTTCTGTATGTGTATGAATGTGCTGTCTGCGTGCAGGTTTGTGCACCCGTGTCGTGCAATGCCCCGGAGGTCAGAAGAGGGTGTCGGATTCCCCTGGAACTGGAGTTCTCCTGGATTTGGAGTTTCAGACGGTTCTCAGCTGCCATGTGGGTGCTGGGGATCGAACACGGGTCTTCTGTAAGAGCGGTCGGCGCTCTTAACCGCTAGGCCATCTCTTCAGCTCCGTAGTGTAATGTCTTAATCATAGTCTACCATCAAATATTTTAGGAATATCTTTAATGTTTAGATAGTATATTAGCAGCATGCAGTAATTACATCATAGGTTCTCAAACAGAGGCAGTCTATTGCAAGGACCTTCTTTGCTGCCAGTTATCATAGGCTGTTTAAAGTTAGAAAATTGAATAGAAACACTGAATATTGTAGAATGCACTTCGCTCAGTAATACTTGAGTTGTTGCAATGTTAGATTATCCATTTGGTTGTTACAGAAAATCCTTAACTGTAATTGATGGCTGTTGCCTGTTGTCATAATAGTATATTGCCTGTATTTCTACCTCTAGTAATGGGCTTTATGTGCTAGATTTCAATATTCTTGAGCCTGGGCAAGTGCACAAGTCTTTTTTTATTTTTATTTTTTTTTTTATTTTTTATTAATTTTATTTCTGTATGTATGAATGTACTGTCTGCATGCAAGTCTGTGCACCCGTGTCGTACAATGCCGCGGAGGTCAGAAGAGGGTTTCAGATTCCCCTGGAACTGGAGTTCTCCTGGAATTGGAGTTTCAGTCGGTTCTTGTCCGCCATGTGGGTGCTGGGATCGAACCCGGGTCCTCTGTAAGAGCAGTTGGCGCTCTTAACCGCTAGGCCATCTCTCCAGTCCCCCGCACAAGTCTTTTTTTAAAAGAAACATGGTTTACTTGCACAAAATTGATCAGATTTGAGAGATCGTTAATGCCCTCCAAGTAGTTTTTGTGGGTGTGAAACAAATGGTGATAATTTGAATTGTTCCCTTATTATAGCATTGAAATTTAGTATTGAAACTTAATCTATCAAACCATGTTCATGCCCTGATTTTATATACTTGTATCTATCAATAAACATTGAAAAAATGAAAAATAAAAGCAAAAAACAAAAACACTTTCTAGCTTTTGCTATACAGGATAGTAGTGAATGTTAACTCACTACAGTCCAAATAGACCTTTGTTTTGACTATTTAACCAATGTTATCTTCCCTTATACCTCTATTTTATTTTCTAAACAACAAATTGCATCAACAGCATGTTGTTGTATCATGCAGACAAAACTAGACTTGTCATGTGGCTCCTCTCCATCTTCTTACTAGTTAAAGAAGCTGGGTGAGGCATTAGCTACACCACACTCCAGGTTTCAGTGCCTAGATCCTGAAAAGGTACTGGGAAGTCAATTGTCATACACCCCCAAAATGTTCCTTATTAGTGGCAAAAGTAGGTTCATTATCTTGGTCCATCATCCAAGAGAAATGAGGAGAAAGCAAGAAGACATTAAGATGAGGCAAATGCTGGGGTGATCAGAAACTTCCACTGAGTAATCAAGTAACATGGGTGGAGGAGAAACAAAGTAAGGAAGCGCATGGACTGGGTGCATACAAGATAATCCAGTAGGGAATGTTGCTTTCCCTCCATCATGGGAACAAGTGGCTGATCAGTTCTACCAGATTCTAACTGGATATCACTGGCTCAGTATTCATCTTCACTATTTTCTGGCTTATATACTCATGTGATATCAGCCAGATTAAGAGTGATGAGGGAAAGTTCTTCACTGTTGGGCCCATGCATAGCAGCCATTCATGCCAACATTATCTCATGTAGTATTTCAAGCATGAAAATTGTATCTGGAAAATGCTAAATAACCTGAATGTAACAGGTCATCTTATCTACCCTGCTATTAAGAGCCCCCTTTGCAGTTAGTTTGGTGAGATTGCCATGAACCATTTCTAACAGTTTCATTTCATGCCTCTTCTCCCACATAATTAGGGATATTTAGTCCTTGAGCCCTCAAACATGTTTATGGCCACTACCCACCAAGCAGTGCATATTTCCATGTCTGTTTATTCCACCTTCCAAAGTGAAAGTAACACCAAATAGATAGGTTGGAATTTCTACCCCACGTAAAAATCCACTTCCCTCCTAATTGAGGACTGCTTTTGAATAGAATTGTTGCAGTCCACTTCTTTCTGTCTTAGGCAGCATTACCTATAAAACACACAAGTATTTTCTTCTTTAGTAATTGGTCACCAATGCTGACTGAAACATGGTTATTAATGCATGAGAACTAGGTTCCCCTGTTGTTCTGAGTTATAAACTTATGTGACTTCATCATTTCAGTACCTAGCCAAGCTCATTTTCCTACCTACAACATTCCATTTGATGATAATTTACTCCAAATCAGTGTTTGACGAATTAGAAACATCCAGATTTGGGAAGAGTTTCTCAGGTTATACAGATAATTTGCATCTTTTACTCATGTGATCATTCTTCACCAGGACTCTGCATGTTTACATTTCTATGCATTTCACCTTAAGCATATTAGAAATATACCCCATGTTTCTCCTCTACACTATGATAATTGCCTGATGATGATTAGAAGGAATAAGACCTCATGACGTAATTTGGGGCAACTATATTTTCGTGGGCTGGACCATTGTGCTATCCTAAAAGGTTACTACAGTGGCAGGCTTCTAAATTTTGTTATATCTGTTTGTAACTAAGGGATCTAGCATGTCTCATTCTTCAGCTCACCACGAATATCAACAACATCCTATAGTAGATGCCCGGTATTTCAATGATCAAAATTTCTGTAAACTAAAATAAAACATCAATCCAAACAGTTGATGCAGTGGAGAATCAAGATGTGTATTCTTTCTGAAATGAAAGTAAAGTGGTTAGGTAAGCACAGATGAAAAGAAGTTGGAGCGGGGGTTGCAAACGTCAAGTGCTAATCAAGTGCAGAATTCTGTAGATTGCTTCAGTGAAGAAAGTCCATTTCAAATACAAACCATCTCTGTAGCCTCTTCTTTTATTAAGCTTAAAATAATATACCATGATTTAGCAAGAATCACTGATTAACACTGGGGAAAATGATAAGAATCACCATCACTATGCCACTTGTACCTTCTATTTTCTCTGTAAGTTTCAGATGGTGTGCCTTTCTTTCTAGGTACACAGTATACCTACAAAGAATGTCCATTTCAATATTTTGAGCCTTTTTCCCCACCATTGGCAACTGTAATCCTAGCATGCCTACTTTTCTTAACATGGACTTTCTCCAAGCTTCTAAGTAAGTGTTGCCCTTAGACAGCATCGGTACTATCTATCTCTGAGGTCCTTAGTGCTTGGCATAGTCTTGCAGAGTCAAGTGTTCCCATATTGAAAATTTTTCTGGGGGCTGGAGAGATGGCCTAGCGGTTAAGAGCACTGACTGCTCTTGCAGAGGACCCAGGTTCGATCCCCAGCACCCACATGGAGGAGGAGAACCATCTTTGACTTCAGTTCCAGGGGAAGCCAACACCCTCTTCTGACCTCCATAGCATTGCACGACATGGGTGCACAAACCTACATGCAGATGGTACATTCATACATTATACAAGAATAAATTTTTTTTAAAAAGGAAATTTTTCCTACTGAACTCACGTCCTATATCCTGCACAAGCACTTTAATTATCTGGTTTTCTGCATCATTTTCTAATTCCTGGTGACACCTGTTGTTAAACTCCGACAGTTTACTTTCTTCAAGACAGCATCTTACCTCCTCAATGAGCCCAGCATTTTGCTGCCCAGATTATGTTACAATTCAATTATAGCAATTGATCTTACTTCGAGTATCAGAGCCAGAGGTACACCTTAACTGAGGTTCTAGTCATCTTGCAAGGTAACATTCTCTTTATTTTCTGAAAAACTTAGCAAAACACTAACCCCTTGTGTAGAAGGAGTGGGTCACTTCTGTAGGCTCAGAGGATTCCAAGATTCAAAGTACTTCTGGCCATCAGACTCAAGTCTTGAGCTCTCATGATTTCCCCTATGGTAGCCCAGACTAATATACAGGTTCAGTGGGGCTGAGATTTCAATAGCCTTACTCTGTGGCTTTGCTACTTTTCTAATTAAATCCTATACTGTTTCCTTGGTTGTTTTTTTTTTTAAAGCAAGGGTCTCTTTATACTTCTAAAGACATCTCCCCAGTTTAACATGTAACCTTTACTGGGTAATTAATCACCTCTGCTTTCTATGTCTTTCCCTTTTTTTAATTTTTTATTTATTTCTGTATGTGTATGAGTGTACTGTCTGCATGCAAGTTTGTGCACTCGTGCCGTGCAGTGCCACGAGGTCAGAAGAGGGTCTCGGATTCCCCTGGAACTGCAGTTCTCCTGGAATTGGAGTTTCAGACGGTTCTCGGCCGCCATGTGGGTGCTGGGGATCGAACCTGGGTCCTCTGTAAGAGCGGTGGGTGCTCTTAACCGCTAGGCCATCTCTCCAGCCCTCTATGTCTTTCTCTAATGCATCAGTGGTCTCCAGAAATAGGCTTCTCTTTTCATATCTTTTATGCTACTTTTCTCTGAATCTCTAAAACCGGTAAGAGTATACACAGTGTACTTCCTTCACTAAAAGCCGTTGCAATGTCAGGAGCAGCCTACACTCTGCCTGTAACAACTACGAGGTTCGCAAGGACAGACATGACAGAGAGCACAGCCCTATGTTCCATTTTAAAGTGATATCTGTAGACTATTCCTGACAGCACCAATTTCCCTTAGAAATAGATACAAATCTGTATACCGAAAGTTTATAATACTATGCTCTTACTTAAAAAAAATATATATCTATGAGAGGACAGAAGTAAAAAGGAGCAGAGGGAGAAGCTGAATTGTGAGGTACTACGATAAAGCTTTTAGTGACCCTTATAGAGACCAAAGAGCTGGGCTGTATCTTCAGGGAACTGAGGAGAGGTGGTGAGGTTTCTATGTCCTGAACAGACAGGTTTAAATGTAGACTGTTCCAAGGACAAATCCTTTCGTCAGTGTCAACTCCTAGTGAGAAACTCAGATGTGAAGTTTTAGCAGTCAACATTCCCAGAACCTAGGAGCACTAGTGCTTCCTTCTAAATTCAGGTACTGTCTTCACTGGTTTGGGATCATTTCCAGCAATATTTATAGTTGTCTTCTTGATGTACTTCATTCTTCCTTTAAATTTTTATTCTAGAATTTTACATTAACAGCATGTTGCAAACAAAAAAGAAATGGCTAACAAAATAGAGTTTCCACATGCCCTTCATTCAACTTTACCCAGGGATATATTTTATACAAAAATCACAGAACTAAATAAAATTTAGAACTTGGCATCAGTAAACTGCATCCAAAGTTCTGTGTCTTTGTTCATACTTGTAGATTTGTGTAATGTCATGGAAATCAAAACACAGACTGTTGTCCTTCGTGTAGTCTCTAGTTCGGCCATCATCCTGGATCCGTGATTTCTTTTAGCTCACAGTTCCAGACCCATTTTGTGATGGCATGGAAAGTCACAGCAGCAGGAATTCCAGGCAGCTGCACATTGCATCCACAGTCAAGAAGTAGATAGCAACCCAAGCCTGTGCTACACTCCTCACTCCCTTTCTTTCAGCATAAGTCTAGTCCATGAAACTGTGCCACCAACATTCTAGGTGAGTATGCCCATCTTAATTCACCTAAGCAAGAACCATGGTCCAACCTAATTTAAACAATCTCTCACTGACACTCTCCTCCGCTGTGATTCCAGATCCTGTATAGTTGATTACACCATACCATCTTAACTGGGGTTTTTCTGAGCAGTTAAATAGAATTAAATATATTCATGATATTGCACAACCATTCATACTGAGAATTCTACATCTTTTAAAACTGAAATTTTATCCGAGAGTGGTGGTGCATGCCTTTAATCCCAGCACTCAGGAGGTAGAGGCAGGTAGATCTCTGTGAGTTCAAGGCCAGCCTGGTCTACAGAGCAAGTTCCAGGCCATCTGGGGCTACAAGGAGACCCTGTCTCAAAAAGATAAAAAAAAAAAACTGAAATGTAAGTATCTTCTTATAAGTCCTTAGATAATGTGAGTTTTAAGATGTAATTTATATTTTAATGCCCTCCTTTTAAGTTATGTGAATGTCCTTTTCTAGCTATAGACACAACTTTCACTAGAGTCATCATTCAGTGTTTTCTGCTTCTAGCTTAGAGGATTCAAATGAGTCTATTAGCCATAGCAGTCTGTTTAGACTTCATTATGTAAGCCACAGTCTGATTGCAAAGATAATTCCAACTCACACTTGAATTCTGAATCCTGCTGAAAACATCATCATTGGCAGGCCTATTTATTATTATTTTTTTACTTCTTATGTGTATGAGTGTACTTCTTGCATATAGGTAAGTGCACCCATGTCATGCAGTGCTGCAGAGGTCAGAAGAGGGTGTCATATTCCCCTGGAACTGGAGTTAAAGATGGTTCTTAGCTGCCATGTGGGTGCTGGGAATCGAACCTGGGTCCTCTGCAAGAGCAGTCAGTGCTCTTAACTGCTGAGCCATCTCTCCAGCCCATGGCATGCCTGTTTATGATGCATATTATAAAGCGAGGAGTCCTACAACACACTCTTCAATTTATTTGCCTTGTTTCTCTGCTATTGAATCAAGTGGGAACTAAATGATAGAGAGAGGTTGTAAGGATTTGAATGTCATAAGATCCACCTTGTTTTCCATCTTTCCATAGTGTGTCTATGGGAAAAGTATAAATGCTGTGTACCTGGGTCAATAGAACTTTGGTTTGGGGAGACTTTGGGCAAGATTTTTTTTGTTTGTTTGTTTGTTTGTTTTTTTTTGATTTTTTTTTTAATTTTTATTGATGGTTTGTNTTCTCTATTCAGAACCAATATAATACTAAAGTCTCCTTAAGCTGTGCATTTAAGCAAAATAATATTAATACAGGAGAGCTCTGATATCAGCAATGGACTATTCTACCAAGGAGATGTTGGCCAGGGGATCCAAGCCCCCAAAAGCTTTTTTATTTTTTACTCTTCCAATGTGGACTGAGGACTGCTGAGATACTAGCTTGTGAACTAAGCAGCTAATGGAAATTCAGACTCCTCAGAAGATGGGCTGACTTTGTTGGATTACCTCAGCAGTATCATGAGGCCAGTCCAGGGGGATCAAGACAGGACACGTGCTTACTGGACTTCATTTGGGAGCACAATATTTAAAGCAGAAGCACATCGTAAGGTTTCCTTCTGCATAAGGTTTTTTTTTTTTTTTTTTTTTGTAGTGTAATGTCTTTTTAAATTTTTTTTATTTATTTCTGTATGTGTATGAATGTGCTGTCTGCGTGCAGGTTTGTGCACCGTGTCGTGCAATGCCCCGGAGGTCAGAAAGAGGGTGTCGGATTCCCCTGGAACTGGAGTTTCCTGGATTTGGAGTTTCAGACGGTTTCAGCTGCCATGTGGGTGCTGGGATCGAACAGCGGTCTTCTGTAAGAGCGGTCGGCGCTCTTAACCGCTAGGCCACTCTCTTCAGCTCCGTAGTGTAATGTTTAATCATAGTCTACATCAAATATTTTAGGAATATCTTTAATGTTTAGATAGTATATTAGCAGCATGCAGTAATTACATCATAGGTTCTCAACAGAGGCAGTCTATTGCAAGGACCTTCTTTGCTGCCAGTTATCATAGGCTGTTAAAGTTAGAAAATTGAATAGAAACACTGAATATTGTAAGAATGCACTTTCGCTCAGTAAACTTGAGTTGTTGCAATGTTGATTATCCATTTGGTTGTTACAGAAAATCCTTAACTGTAATTGATGGCTGTTGCCTGTTGTCATAATAGTATATTGCTATGTATTTCTACCTCTAGTAATGGGCTTTATGTGCTAGATTTCAATATCCTTGAGCCGGGCAAGTGCACACGTCTTTTTTTATTTTTTATTTTTTTTTTTTTTTTTTATTAATTTTATTTCTGTATGTATGAATGTACTGTCTGCATGCAAGTCTGTGCACCCGTGTCGTACAATGCCGCGGAGGTCAGAAGGGTTTCAGATTCCCCTGGAACTGGATTCTCTGGAATTGGAGTTTCAGGTTCTTGTCCGCCATGTGGGTGCTGGGATCGAACCCGGGTTCCTCTGTAAGAGCAGTTGGCGTTCTCTTAACCGCTAGGCCATCTCTCCAGTCCCCCGCACAAGTCTTTTTTTAAAAAGAAACATGGTTTACTTGCACAAAACTGATCAGATTTGAGAGATCGTTAATGCCCTCGAAGTAGTTTTTGTGGGTGTGAAACAAATGGTGAGAATTTGAATTGTTCCCTTATTATAGCATTGAAATTTAGTATTGAAACTTAATCTATCAAACCATGTTCATGCCCTGATTTTATATACTTGTATCTATCAATAAACATTGAAAAAATGAAAAATAAAAGCAAAAAACAAAAACACTTTCTAGCTTTTGCTATACAGGATAGTAGTGAATGTTAACTCACTACAGTCCAAATAGACCTTTGTTTTGACTATTTAACCAATGTTATCTTCCCTTATACCTCTATTTTATTTTCTAAACAACAAATTGCATCAACAGCATGTTGTTGTATCATGCAGACAAAACTAGACTTGTCATGTGGCTCCTCTCCATCTTCTTACTAGTTAAAGAAGCTGGGTGAGGCATTAGCTACACCACACTCCAGGTTTCAGTGCCTAGATCCTGAAAAGGTACTGGGAAGTCAATTGTCATACACCCCCAAAATGTTCCTTATTAGTGGCAAAAGTAGGTTCATTATCTTGGTCCATCATCCAAGAGAAATGAGGAGAAAGCAAGAAGACATTAAGATGAGGCAAATGCTGGGGTGATCAGAAACTTCCACTGAGTAATCAAGTAACATGGGTGGAGGAGAAACAAAGTAAGGAAGCGCATGGACTGGGTGCATACAAGATAATCCAGTAGGGAATGTTGCTTTCCCTCCATCATGGGAACAAGTGGCTGATCAGTTCTACCAGATTCTAACTGGATATCACTGGCTCAGTATTCATCTTCACTATTTTCTGGCTTATATACTCATGTGATATCAGCCAGATTAAGAGTGATGAGGGAAAGTTCTTCACTGTTGGGCCCATGCATAGCAGCCATTCATGCCAACATTATCTCATGTAGTATTTCAAGCATGAAAATAGTATCTGGAAAATGCTAAATAACCTGAATGTAACAGGTCATCTTATCTACCCTGCTATTAAGAGCCCCCTTTGCAGTTAGTTTGGTGAGATTGCCATGAACCATTTCTAACAGTTTCATTTCATGCCTCTTCTCCCACATAATTAGGGATATTTAGTCCTTGAGCCCTCAAACATGTTTATGGCCACTACCCACCAAGCAGTGCATATTTCCATGTCTGTTTATTCCACCTTCCAAAGTGAAAGTAACACCAAATAGATAGGTTGGAATTTCTACCCCACGTAAAAATCCACTTCCCTCCTAATTGAGGACTGCTTTTGAATAGAATTGTTGCAGTCCACTTCTTTCTGTCTTAGGCAGCATTACCTATAAAACACACAAGTATTTTCTTCTTTAGTAATTGGTCACCAATGCTGACTGAAACATGGTTATTAATGCATGAGAACTAGGTTCCCCTGTTGTTCTGAGTTATAAACTTATGTGACTTCATCATTTCAGTACCTAGCCAAGCTCATTTTCCTACCTACAACATTCCATTTGATGATAATTTACTCCAAATCAGTGTTTGACGAATTAGAAACATCCAGATTTGGGAAGAGTTTCTCAGGTTATACAGATAATTTGCATCTTTTACTCATGTGATCATTCTTCACCAGGACTCTGCATGTTTACATTTCTATGCATTTCACCTTAAGCATATTAGAAATATACCCCATGTTTCTCCTCTACACTATGATATTGCCTGATGATGATTAGAAGGAATAAGACCTCATGACGTAATTTGGGGCAACTATATTTTCGTGGGCTGGACCATTGTGCTATCCTAAAAGGTTACTACAGTGGCAGGCTTCTAAATTTTGTTATATCTGTTTGTAACTAAGGGATCTAGCATGTCTCATTCTTCAGCTCACCACGAATATCAACAACATCCTATAGTAGATGCCCGGTATTTCAATGATCAAAATTTCTGTAAACTAAAATAAAACATCAATCCAAACAGTTGATGCAGTGGAGAATCAAGATGTGTATTCTTTCTGAAATGAAAGTAAAGTGGTTAGGTAAGCACAGATGAAAAGAAGTTGGAGCTGGGGTTGCAAACGTCAAGTGCTAATCAAGTGCAGAATTCTGTAGATTGCTTCAGTGAAGAAAGTCCATTTCAAATACAAACCATCTCTGTAGCCTCTTCTTTTATTAAGCTTAAAATAATATACCATGATTTAGCAAGAATCACTGATTAACACTGGGGAAAATGATAAGAATCACCATCACTATGCCACTTGTACCTTCTATTTTCTCTGTAAGATTCAGATGGTGTGCCTTTCTTTCTAGGTACACAGTATACCTACAAAGAATGTCCATTTCAATATTTTGAGCCTTTTTCCCCACCATTGGCAACTGTAATCCTAGCATGCCTACTTTTCTTAACATGGACTTTCTCCAAGCTTCTAAGTAAGTGTTGCCCTTAGACAGCATCGGTACTATCTATCTCTGAGGTCCTTAGTGCTTGGCATAGTCTTGCAGAGTCAAGTGTTCCCATATTGAAAATTTTTCTGGGGCTGGAGAGATGGCCTAGCGGTTAAAGCATGACTGCTCTTGCAGAGGACCCAGTTCGATCCCCAGCCCCACATGGAGAGGAGAACCATCTTTGACTTCAGTTCCAGGGAAGCCAACACCCTCTCTGACCTCCATAGCATTGCACGACATGGGTGCACAAACCTACATGCAGATGGTACATTCATACATTATAAAAGAATAAATTTTTTTAAAAAGGAAATTTTTCCTACTGAACTCACGTCCTATATCCTGCACAAGCACTTTAATTATCTGGTTTTCTGCATCATTTTCTAATTCCTGGTGACACCTGTTGTTAAACTCCGACAGTTTACTTTGTTCAAGACAGCATCTTACCTCCTCAATGAGCCCAGCATTTTGCTGCCCAGATTATGTTACAATTCAATTATAGCAATTGATCTTACTTCGAGTATCAGAGCCAGAGGTACACCTTAACTGAGGTTCTAGTCATCTTGCAAGGTAACATTCTCTTTATTTTCTGAAAAACTTAGCAAAACACTAACCCCTTGTGTAGAAGGAGTGGGTCACTTCTGTAGGCTCAGAGGATTCCAAGATTCAAAGTACTTCTGGCCATCAGACTCAAGTCTTGAGCTCTCATGATTTCCCCTATGGTAGCCCAGACTAATATACAGGTTCAGTGGGGCTGAGATTTCAATAGCCTTACTCTGTGGCTTTGCTACTTTTCTAATTAAATCCTATACTGTTTCCTTGGTTGTTTTTTTTTTAAGCAAGGGTCTCTTTATACTTCTAAAGACATCTCCCCAGTTTAACATGTAACCTTTACTGGGTAATTAATCACCTCTGCTTTCTATGTCTTTCCCTTTTTTTAATTTTTTATTTATTTCTGTATGTGTATGAGTGTACTGTCTGCATGCAAGTTTGTGCACTCGTGCCGTGCAGTGCCACGAGGTCAGAAGAGGGTCTCGGATTCCCCTGGAACTGCAGTTCTCCTGGAATTGGATTTCAGACGGTTCTCGGCCGCCATGTGGGTGCTGGGGATCGAACCTGGGTCCTCTGTAAGAGCGGTGGGTGCTCTTATACCGCTAGGCCATCTCTCCAGCCCTCTATGTCTTTCTCTAATGCATCAGTGGTCTCCAGAAATAGGCTTCTCTTTTCATATCTTTTATGCTACTTTTCTCTGAATCTCTAAAACCGGTAAGAGTATACACAGTGTACTTCCTTCACTAAAAGCCGTTGCAATGTCAGGAGCAGCCTACACTCTGCCTGTAACAACTACGAGGTTCGCAAGGACAGACATGACAGAGAGCACAGCCCTATGTTCCATTTTAAAGTGATATCTGTAGACTATTCCTGACAGCACCAATTTCCCTTAGAAATAGATACAAATCTGTATACCGAAAGTTTATAATACTATGCTCTTACTTAAAAAAAATATATATCTATGAGAGGACAGAAGTAAAAAGGAGCAGAGGGAGAAGCTGAATTGTGAGGTACTACGATAAAGCTTTTAGTGACCCTTATAGAGACCAAAGAGCTGGGCTGTATCTTCAGGGAACTGAGGAGAGGTGGTGAGGTTTCTATGTCCTGAACAGACAGGTTTAAATGTAGACTGTTCCAAGGACAAATCCTTTCGTCAGTGTCAACTCCTAGTGAGAAACTCAGATGTGAAGTTTTAGCAGTCAACATTCCCAGAACCTAGGAGCACTAGTGCTTCCTTCTAAATTCAGGTACTGTCTTCACTGGTTTGGGATCATTTCCAGCAATATTTATAGTTGTCTTCTTGATGTACTTCATTCTTCCTTTAAATTTTTATTCTAGAATTTTACATTAACAGCATGTTGCAAACAAAAAAGAAATGGCTAACAAAATAGAGTTTCCACATGCCCTTCATTCAACTTTACCCAGGGATATATTTTATACAAAAATCACAGAACTAAATAAAATTTAGAACTTGGCATCAGTAAACTGCATCCAAAGTTCTGTGTCTTTGTTCATACTTGTAGATTTGTGTAATGTCATGGAAATCAAAACACAGACTGTTGTCCTTCGTGTAGTCTCTAGTTCGGCCATCATCCTGGATCCGTGATTTCTTTTAGCTCACAGTTCCAGACCCATTTTGTGATGGCATGGAAAGTCACAGCAGCAGGAATTCCAGGCAGCTGCACATTGCATCCACAGTCAAGAAGTAGATAGCAACCCAAGCCTGTGCTACACTCCTCACTCCCTTTCTTTCAGCATAAGTCTAGTCCATGAAACTGTGCCACCAACATTCTAGGTGAGTATGCCCATCTTAATTCACCTAAGCAAGAACCATGGTCCAACCTAATTTAAACAATCTCTCACTGACACTCTCCTCCGCAGTGATTCCAGATCCTGTAAAGTTGACGACACCATACCATCTTAACTGGGGTTTTTCTGAGCAGTTAAATAGAATTAAATATATTCATGATATTGCACAACCATTCATACTGAGAATTCTACATCTTTTAAAACTGAAATTTTATCCGAGAGTGGTGGTGCATGCCTTTAATCCCAGCACTCAGGAGGTAGAGGCAGGTAGATCTCTGTGAGTTCAAGGCCAGCCTGGTCTACAGAGCAAGTTCCAGGCCATCTGGGGCTACAAGGAGACCCTGTCTCAAAAAGATCAAAAAAAAAAAAAAAACTGAAATTTTATCCTCATTAAACACTTCCCACTTCTCCCACCTGCTGGCACCTTTGATTTCTGTACCATGATTTTGGCCTAAGTACTTCTTAAAAGAAGAAACACATAGCTGTTGTTTTGTAACTGTCTGTCTTACTCCATTTCTTGCTTCTGTAACAGAGTAACTGTCATTGGGATTTATAAACAAAAACATTCTCTCACAGCTCCAGCAGACAGGAAAATCCAAAATAAACATGCCAACAAATGTCTGGTAAAAGCTTGTTTGTCCCCCTTTTTTATTGACATTTTGTATATTTCATACATCATTTTTCAGTCAATTTGGATACATTCCCATCTCCCTCCACCTCTCCCCACCCCAGTTTATGCATTCTACCATACATGTCTTGCATCTTTCTTTCAGTCTTTTCAAGTAGTTTTTTCTCCAGAGGCTTGTTGTTTTGGGCAGAATTTAACTCTGTCAGTCAGTTCTATGATCCAGTCCTATATGTATCAAAATTATGACCTCCAGGAATAAACTGTATTTTAATTGCAAAATATGTTTTGAGGTTCACATTTTTTCCCTTTAATTTTACATTACTCTAGAATATGAATACATACATACCGTCCACCCATATACAGTAATTACAATGTCTGAATATAAGTGGTAGGTCCATTTTAGAGCCCGTTAAGAGATTCACTTTATAACAGCACAGCTGCTTTCAGATACAAAGAAATATCATAATAAAGTTGCTCAGCTTGCCTGACAACTGAGGATTTGGTGTCTGCATCCACAGATGAGGGAAATCATTAGCCTTTTTTCTTTTTTTTTCTGGGACTGTGTTACTTTACTTAACATAATGGCTTCCAGTTCCATCCATTTACCTGGAAATTTCATGATGTCATCTTTCTTTGGCACTACATAGAGTTCCATTGTGTAGTTGTACCATATTCTTTTATCCAGTCCTCAGTTGAGGTACATTTGGGTTGCTTCCAGGTCTTTGCTATTGTGAAGAGAGCTGCAATAAACATAGCTGTGCATGTATCTTTGTGGTAGGATGAGCCTTGTAGGTATATACCCAGGAAATGGTATGACTGGGTCAAGTAGTATGCTCATTTTGAATCTTTTAAGTGTCCTCCACACTGCTTTCCACAGATATTGTATGAATTTACATTTCCACCAGTAGAGGATGAATGTTTCCCTTTCCCCACAACCTCTCCAGCATTTGGTGTCTTTTGTTTTCTTGATCTTAGCCAGTCTTACCTGAGTGAGATATCTGAGAGTGGTTTTAATTTGCATTTCCTTAATTTTTAATGATATTGAACACTTTTTTAAGATGTTTCTCAGCCATTTTTATTTTTTCACTGGTGAAGTTTCTGTTCAGCTCTTTACTCCATCTTTTGAGTAGGTCATTTGTTTTCTTCTTTGTTTTTTAAGTAGTCTATATATTCTGGATGTTAATCCTCTGTCAGATTATCAGTGGTGAAGGTTTCCTCCCATTCTGTGGGTTTTCTCTTCACTTCCTTGATTGTTTCTTTCACTGTACAGAAGCTTTGGGTTTGTTGAGGTCCCACTTGTTAGCTGTTGAGCTTATTTCCTGTACGGCTGCTGTTTGATCTACAAAGTCTTTCCCTGATCTTAGCCAGTCGTATCAGAGTGAGATGATATCTGAGAGTGGTTTTAATTTGCATTTCCTTAATTATTAATGATGTTAAACACTTCTTAGATGTTTCTCAGCCATCTTTACTTCCTCACTGGTGAAGTCTCTGTTCAGCTCTTTACTCCATCTTTTGAGTAGGCCACTTTCTTTGTTTTTTGAGTAGTCTACATATTCTTGATGTTATTGCTCTGTCAGATGAATCACTGGCGAAGATTTCCTCCCACTCTGTGGGTTTTCTTCACTTCCTCTATGGTTTCTTTTGCTGAACAGAAGCTTCTGAATTCGATGAGTTCCCATTTGAAAACTGCTGACCTTATTTCCTGTGAAGATAGTGTCTGATTTAGAAGTCTTTTCCTACACCTATGTCTTGTAAGTTGTTGCCAACTTTTTCTTCTATCACCTTTAGGGTTTCAGGTTTCATGTTGAGATCTTTTATCCATTTGGAGTTGATTTTTGTACAGGGTGAGAGCCTACCACCTGACCCAGTCATACCACTCCTGGGTATATACACCCACAAGACTCATCCTACTGCAAAGATACATGTACATCCATGTTTACCGCAGCTCTCTTCACAATAGCAAAGAGCTGGAACCAACCCAAATGCCCCTCAACTGACAAGTGGATGACAAGAATGTGGTACATCTACACAATGGAATACTATTCAGCAGTAAAGAAAGATGACATCATGAACTTTGCAGGTAAATGGATGGAAGTCCAAGCCATTATGCTAAGTGAAGTAACACAGTCCCAGAAAAACAAATGGTGAATGGTTTCCTTCATTATGCACCGAATCCCCAGAGGAAAGGCTTATCTGAAGGCACCTATGTTGTTATAATGTAAATCTCTTGATGGGCTCTAGAATTGATCCACCACTTACTTTCAGATTCTGCAATCAGTGTATGTGAATGGAAAGTATGTATTCATATTTTACAGTAATATAAAATTAAAGGAGGAAAATGTGAATTCCAAAAAAATATGACTGAGAGAAAGATGCAGAACAGTTATGGCGGAGTGCATGATCTGGGGTGAGGTGGAGGGAAGGGAAAGGGGAATATGTCTAAACTGAACTGATAAATGATGTCTGAAATACACAAAACATCAATAAAAGCATTATAAAAAAGAAAGTCTTTTCCTATGCCTATGTCTTGTAGGTTGCTGCCAACTTTTTCTTCTACCACCTTCAGGGTTTTGGGTTTCAGGTTGAAATCTTTGATCCACTTGGACTTGATTTTTGTACAGGGTGAGAAGTAGGGGTTTAATTTTGTTCTTCTACAAATGGTGATCCAGTTTTGCCAACACCATTTGCTGAAGATGCTATCTTTCCTCCATCGAGCTTTTTGGGCCCCTTTGTTGAATATGAGGTGGCACCTTGAATACTGTAGCCTCCAAATACTAGAAGTAGTGTTTCTCAAACAACAAAATAAGTGTGGGGGGCGATAAACTCCAAAGACTTTTTTTGGTCTGAGACAGGGTCTCTCTTTAGTCCCAGCTGGCCTGAAGCTAGCTATGTAGACCAGGCTATCCTTGAACTCACAGAGATCCTCTTGCCTCTGCCTCCTGTGTGCTGGGATTAAAGGCATGCGCCACCATGCCCAGGTCCAAAGGATATTTTTATATCAGCATTCATTCTTCCATGATTTTTCCTTCATGACATAAAAACTTCCCAATACATCTGACCTCCCAACATTATTGCAATGAGGATTCAGTTTCCAAAACCTGAGTGGAATGTGATTGTTGTAGGACAAATAGCCAGACCATGCCGCAGAAGTACTTCACTTAACACGGTGTCCATAAAGCTATAGCATTTGCCAAAATTTCCCTCCTTTTTAAGGCTGAATAATATTCCACTTTGAGGATATACCACATTTTTGTTACCTATTTGTTTTTTGATGGATACTTGTTTTCTTGCATGTTTCATTTATTTCAATTAAGGTTTGAAATGAAAAATAATGTATAAATATGTCTTCAAGAATCTGCTTTCAATTTTGGTTTGCAGGCACATAGAAGTATCAGTATACCATATGGTAATTCCATTTTCACTTTCTCAGAAACTGCCATACTTTTTCCCAGACAGTTGTAACATTTCTAAATTTTCATCAACATCTATAAGAGTTCTAGTTTTTCTATTTTATTGGGACACTTGTTATTTCCTCTTTTGATAGTAACCATTCCGAGTGCGAGGTGATATCTACCCCTGGAGTTTTGGCCAGGACTTAACTCCAGTTTCAGATTTTTCATAATGGAGAAAAGGTAGTAACTCTCTTTTCATCCCAAGGTTCTTGGCTATTATCACTATAACAAAAACAATGAATAAGAGAAACATAACAAAATCTGATACCAAAATTTCACATGACTCAGAAATCTTGAGAAATAAAGTCCTCAGAACACAAAGTAAACTGCTTTTGTACCTAGGTTGCATGAGGATTGGATATTCATTTGTGTAAAAATTTCTTGCAGAAGTGTGATTGTTTTATAAAGGGAGAGCTATTAATGATAAATAGCAGAGTTATTAGTAATACCTACTGTGTTTGTTTGTCCTATTATTATTTACTTTAATGTATGGCGCTCCTTCCCTCCAGCTATAAGGCAGGAACTGAACTCATGGGAGAGGCTAGAGGTGATAGTGACATCTTTCTGCTTTGTGCTTTTCTTGGTTTCTTTCAGCTTAACATACAAAATATTCCAAGACGACACATTTATGGGTAACTGTCCCTGTGCCCCACTGTTTAGATTCCATGAGAGAAACAGCAGGCTGGGCTAGGAAGTGTCAGCATTCCTTTGCAGCGTAATTATCTCAGAGAAAGTCATTTAAGGTTTCCAAGCAATCAGAACTAGCTCCATCAACCCGAGAATGGAGGTGCCATTCTTGCATGGACTGGGTTTGGGACATTCAGCATCATTCAAATAGATAGAAATTTTCCTTTCCTACCCTTACAATTTTTCTTCTCCTCAGCCACAGATGAGATCCAGTAAGCTATAATTTCAGCTTCTCTAATCATCAGCTCACAGTCTTTATTTTAGCTATGATAGCCCCATGATTATAAAAGATACAAAAATAAAATTAAGATAATCTTGGTCTTCTGATCATGCAGTAAGCCAAAAATTAAAAATTCTACTTTATAAGCTAGAGTGATGGCTCAGCAGTTAAGAGTACTAACTGCTCTTGCAGAGGACATGGGTTTGACTCCCAGCACCCACATAGCAGCTAATAACTCTCTACAACTCCAGTTCTAGGGGATATCAGGCATTGCTCAACATTGGTACACTTACAAACATGCAGGCAATACATTCATACACATAAAGACAATAAATAATTTTTAAAAATTCTAGTTTTCAACTATTTTCTTTGTAATCTTGAAGAGCACCCAGAAGCAGGTAGCCTTGTACTATCATTCTTGTTATAAGGTGTCCTGGTCTTTTACATATCAAAGTGTCCACATAGTATGTCCAACCACAATGTAAGATCACTCCTGTTACAAGGAACCTGTGCCATTACTACTACAGTGTCTACAGTGTATGTCCGGCCAGCCTGTATTATCATTCCTGTTATTAGAATTCATGCACCATTACTACTGCACTTTGACTGTCCATGGAGTATGCCCAGGCAGCTCTGTATTCTTATTCCCATAAAAGGCATTCTAAAACTGTCCAGCCAGCCCTGTGCTATCATTCCTGTCATAAAATATCCTATACAATTATTACCAAAGTGTCCATGGAATATGTATGGCCACCATGTACTATCATTCCTGTTATAGGGAGGTTGTACCATTATTAACATAGTGTCCACAGAATATGTCCAGCCTGCCCTGTATTATCATTTCTGTTATAAGAAGTTCTGCACCATTACTACTACACTGTCCATGGACTATTCCAGCCAGCCTTAGATTCCCATTCCTGTTATGAAGAGTCTTTTACCATTACTAAAAAGTATTTACAGAGTATGTCTACACCATTGATGTTCATCAGAAATGCAGTTTCTAAATAAAGGGTCTTTTGTGACTTCAGGTAAATTTATAATATAACTTTTTATTTTCTTTTACAGTTTGAATGACTTATTGCCCTGGTTCTAAAGCACATAAGCTAGCTATGACAAAAGATTATTAACAGATTCAAACCAAGATTCATTTAATTGGCTTAAAAACATGACTACTTACATTGTTTTCATGTTCTAAATTCATATCATGTTTATATAAAAAGTTTAGGCCACTGGGACCACACACCAACTACCTAACCAATCCTTTTGACTGCTATGAGTCTTTGTCTTTGGAAGATAAATCTTTCTACACATTTTAGTAGAGTTCTTCTACATACTTGGCATTGTTTTATTGATACTAAATTTGGTTAAAGGAGGGTTACTATATTTTTTATGTATAATATCCTGTAATTTTATGTGACTATGCTTATACAAAACAAAATAACTGTATTTTAGACAAATAATACATAAAATATAAGTTATAATTTAAAATCATTTAAAGAAAAGAAATGTTTATATAGAATTAAATTGCTAACTGATGAAGTTTATAGACAAAACACTTTTAGCTAACAAAACACGTGTAGAGTGTAGACAGCCTAGGAAATCAAAGCATAGCTCAAATATCCAAAATCAATGAGTTGGCTTTGACAAGATACAGGTTTGAACAAATAATTTACTTTCTAAATAGAAATGGCAACTGGCTGGATAGGAGGAAGGCTAAAGATAAGCCACCACATAAAATTGCTTTATAAAAAAGTAATCCAGGTAGAAAAAGAAGTAAAACTAATTCTGACAGTCTATCTTAAAGTGCTTCTCTGTTTTGCCATAGTTTGCAGATTTGGGTCTCTCAATATTGTTCTAGTTTGTCTTCAACTGCTGTGAAAAAACACTCTGACCAATACCAACTTGAGGAGGAAAGGGTTTGTTTAGCTTACATCTCCTGAGTCACAATTCATCACTGAGGGAGACCATGTAGGGACTCAGGACAGAACCTGGAGACAGGAGCTGAAGCACAGGCCATGGAGGAATGCTGTTTACTGGCTTGCTCCTCTGACCCACACTCAGCCTGCTTTCTTGTATTATTAAGTACTACCTGCCCACAGTGGGCTGGGCCCTCCCACATCACTCAACAATCAAGAAAATCACCACAGACATGGCCACAGGCTAGTCCAGTAGAGGAAATTCCCCAACAGAGGAATCCCCCAACACAGCCTCAACCAGCTGTGTCAAGTTAACATTAAAAGCTATCCACCACAAATATCTTGGATATATTTTGAAATGAATTATAAATTGAATGGAATCTAGCTCTATTCTTTTATTTGTGAATATCCAATTTTACCACTAGCATTTGTTAAAGAAGCTATCTTTTCTACATTGCGAGTTCTGGGATCCCTTGTCAAATACCAAGTGGTTGTGGCTTCATGAGTTCACTTCTGAGTCCTCTGTTCTGTTCTATTGGTCTCTGTGTCTTTTGCTGGCTAGTACCATGCTGATTTTGTTACAATGGCTCTGTAATATAATTTTAGATCAGGCAATGTGATGTCTCCAGTATTGCTCTTTGTCTTATGATTTCTTTGGCTCTCCAGGTTCTGTTGTCCTTCCATATGAATTTCAAGATTTTTTTTCCATTTCTGAAAAGAATGTAATTGAAATTATGATGGGGATTGCATTGAATTTGTCAATCATTTTCATATTAATTCTTCTGCTACATGAGCATGGGAGATGTTTCCATCTTCTACTGTTTTCTTCAGGTTCTTTCTTCAGTGTTTTAAAATGTGTACCGTGGGCTGTGGGGATAGCGCAGCCGTTAAAGGCTGAGGCTAAGAACCGCAAAAATAAAATGTGTACCATGGATGTCTTTCCCTTCCTTGGTTAGGTTGATTCCTATTTTAAGCTATTGTGAAAGGGATCGTTTTCCTCAGTTTATTCTCAACATATTCATGATTAGTAAATAGAAAGACTACTAATTTTGTACACTGATTTTTCCATCAGGTTGCTGAATTGGTGGAGTTATTAGGGTCTCCCTAATATAGAATCAATTTATCTGCAAAGAGGGATAGAATAACTTGGGCCTTTTCTATTTACACACTTTTTATTTCAAACCCTTATCTTATTGCTCTAGCTAAGACTTCAGTAATATATTGAATGAGAGTGCAAAGGGTAGATACTCTCACCTCATTCTAGATTTTAATGAGGAAATACTTTTACCAACGTATTTTATTGAATTTTTGTGCATTTCATACAAAACATCTTAATTATCTTCATAGCAATTCCTGTACCCCCACCTCCTTAGTCCCCCATACCTCAAATTCTGAAACTGTTAGAAGACATAAGCTGTACCCTACAAGATATAGGTGTAGGAAAGGACTTTTTAAATTGGACATGAGTTGCTCAGGAATTAAGGTCAACAAGTGACCAAATATGACCTCATTAAACTAAAAAGCTTCTGTAAAGCATAACAAACAACCAACAAAATGAACAGGAAACTGACAGAGTGGGAGAAAATCTTCCCCAACTATACATCCAACAAGGGATTAATATACAGAATATACAAAGAATTAAAAAAAAAAAAAACAAAGAAAAAAGAAAACAAATGACCCAATGAATAGATGGGCTAAATACCTGTACAGAGAGTCCTCAAATGAAGAAATGAACATGGTTAGAAAACACCTTAAAAATGTTCAACCTCCTTAGTAATTAGAGAAATGCAAATCAAAGCCACTTTAAATTTCATCCTACCCAATCAGACTGACTAAGATCAAGAGAAAAAATGGCACAAAATGCTGTCAACAAGGATGTGGAGAAAGGGGAACACTCATACACTGCCTGTGGGACTGAAAACTCATGCAACCACTATTGAAAGCAGTGTGGATAACTACTTTTTTTTTTTTTTTTTTTTAATTTTTTATTTTATTTATTTATTATTTATTATTTATGTGTGTGAATGTATTGCCTGCATGTGAGTTTGTGCACCTGTGTGTCGCAATGCCTCGGAGGTCAGAAGAGGGCGTCATTCCCCTGGAATGGAGTTCTCCTGAATTGGAGTTAGAGGTTTTCAGCCGCCATTGTGGGTGCTGGGGATCGAACCCGGTCTTCTGCAAAGCGGTCGGCGCTCTTAACGCTAGGCCATCTCTCCAGCCCCGAGACTTTATCTAAAAAAAAAAAAACTGAAAATGGGGACTAGAGAAATGGCTCACCAGTTCTTGTAGAAGACTCAGGTTCATACCACAGCACCCACAAGACAGCTAATGGCTAACAATCATCTGTAACTTCAGTTCCAGGGAATCAAATACCCTCTTCTGTCTGCCATGGGCATTGCAAGACACAGGTGGACTTACATACATGTAAGCATAATACTCACACATTATATACATACAAATATGAGTGTAGTAGCCTGTACGCTAAGAATTATGCAGTGCGCCTGCGCAGAGCTTGTCCCTCATCAACCTAACCTGCCCTAGGCAGGCAACCATACAAGCAACTGAGTTGCAGAACTGGCCCAATCACAAGATGACACGATGACTGCACTAAGAAGAGAGTGGAATGCGAACAGTACATAAACCCTAATCTTGCCCCAATAAACGAGTCGGTGGCAGCTCACCTTCTGCCTGCATTTACCTGACTCCCAGGGTCTGCTTCTTGACTCTTTGCCTCTTACCCCCTTTCGTTCATAATTCTCTGGCAGGCCAGGGGGATTGACAACATCTGGCTCCCAACGAGGTTTTTCGATCCCCCAGTGCTGGCAAAGCACCCCTTCCTTGATCGGTGAGTAGGCCCCCTTATGTGTTCTTTGCTCTTTCAGCCACACCAGGTTGGGCACCCAGCCCCCACCCCCACCCTCACACCCTTCTCCTCCCTTACAGTTTCCTGCCCTCATGGGTAATGTTTTTCCTCACATTCTGGAGCCACATATGGCTGCCCTAAAGGCTCTCTTCCAGACTCGTGGCCTTAAAGTGAAATCCCAGGACTTGGATTTTTTGGGGAGTAGGCCCATTGCATTGCTCCTCCTCGCCATGATTGAGAGCCTTAAGGGCTCCTCAGTAGAGGATGTTCTGTGTGCGCATCACTCGGCCTGCACAAGAACACTGAGAAGTAGGCCCTGCCCTGTGTCCACCAGGACGAGGAAGGTTCCCCTCCAATCCAACCCCCCCAGACTACTTTCAGCTGCCCCTGCTAGGAATACTCATTCTTCCCCCCCCCCAATATATCCTTGGAGGGAGGCCCAGGAAGCTCTCTCCCACCAGAGGGACTAGAGACATCTCATTCGGCCAGCCGTGTCTTTGGGGTAAAAAAGGGCCGATTTCTTTTTTTTTTTCTTTTTACTTTCACTTTGGTTTTGGTTAAACTCAAGTTTCTGGTCTGGGGCACTCGGTTAGGAGAAACTGGATGCAGTATTGCTGGAGATAAGGGATGCCCCAACTCTCCACTGGTAGAGTGCGAACAGGGGGTTCATTTAAGGATTTGGAATCCAGGCAAGGAGTCCGGATTTTTGGTTCTGGGATTGACAGGGCGTCACCTCCATGTACGCAGCATTTCCTCTCTTCGTCCAACTATGTCTTTTGTTTATGGTAATGTTCTTCCATGTGTCTAAGCATGCGTCTAAGTTTTTGTGTGTGTTTGTAATTCAGTCATTATAACTGTCTCATGTTGGTTCTGTCAAACAAAGTGGCCAGTTCAAGTTTCTATCCTTTATGTGCACAGAGTCATTCATTTTGGCATGCCAGACTAGATACGCACACACAAACTTTAAAGTATGGATATTTAAAAATGCATTTAAAGGCCTAAAATTTGGATACTATAGACATCTCTAAATTTAAACTTCACAACAAGTGGTAATTGTTTATAGGAGTCAGCCTCTGAGTTGACTGCTTAAGGATCCTATTTTTCTAGCTGACTTCTTGGGTCGTTTTTGCTTTCAAAAGGATTTTTGTGAGGTAACTTGCTTACTTCGGAAGTATTTTGCTCTGAATGCTCAGTCTACTTTGTGTGTGGGGTGTGTGTGTGTGTGTGTGTGTGTGTGTGTGTGTGTGTGTTTTTTGAGACCCCTGTAGGCCAGATTCTCTGAATGGATATATCCCTGATTTAACATATTAACTATCCTTTGAGACTGGGAATGAATTCTTAGACTGGATGTAGTGGCACACACCTTTAATCCCAGTCCTTGGGAGGCTGAGGCAGGCAGTTCTTTGTGAGCTCAAGGTCAGCCCATGTGGTCTGCTTTGGTGAGTTTCCACCCAGTTGCTACTTGGAAACTCTATCTCAAAGGACCAGAGATAAATTGCCTTTTACTACCTAGTAGAATTTTCATCAGCAGTTAGTCAGGAATGGTGGTCTGGCTTGGGAGGTGATCTTTAGAGCTTGGGGAATCCCTGAGCTCTCTGGAGTGCCCATGTGGCAACCTTTTGGTCTCTGCTAGAGACCATTTTGGGGTTTGGAACCTGGATCAATTGGGGTGCTGCATGGCTTCCATGGCTGCATTATAGGCTTTTGCCTCCAAGGGGTGAGGGAGAGCAGCCTAGAACAGCTTTGGGGCTCTGTTATGTTTCTGCAAGAATTTTTGAGCCTGTTTCCCTCCCTCCCTTCTTCCTCATTGGAGGAAAAGGGACCTCTCTGGGTCTGTGCCCTCCTTGCTGATCTTGATGGCAGTCCCCCCTGTGTGCTGTGTGTTTGTGTTGTGGAAGAGTTGGTCTCAGAGAACTTGGTGAATCAAACTAATGGTGTAACCTGGGTACCCTAAAAATATCTTTCCAAACTCTCTTCCAGCACTTGGGATACAAAGCCATGTGGATATCTTAGTCTGATTTGGGTGGAGAACTAATACTAGAATGTCCTGAGCCAGCCCTGTTTCTTGCCTCCAGGGGTGGGAGATGGCAGCCTGGAATAGCTAATGGGCTTTATTGTGTTTCCTATCTGTTCCCTCACCCCCACCCCCTTCCTCCTGATAGGAAGCAAACATACCTCCCTGGGTTTGAACTGCTGTCCTGTTGTTATGGCCACTCCTGGAAGTTCCCCAGCCCTCAATCCCAGCACAGCCAAGGTTTAAAAGTGGAGTTTATTTGGCCCATCTCGTTTTCCATCTTTTAAGTTGGAAACCCAGTTAGGGATATTTACTACATTTGAACAGTACCCTGACTGGTGACCACTGCTCTGAGGTGGGTCATACCCACTTAGAGCCTCAGAGTGTGGCGCAGCTTCAGTTGTAACTAGAGTAATTGTTAAGACGAGAATGGACCCTAAACCCACAGAAACACAGAGGTCTCTGTGAGGCTGGAGCTAGGCAGTGCAGTGGCACAGCTATAAGCTGAGCAGACCAGGCACTGCCAGCAGAGAGCTGGATTCTCCCAGAGGCTCACCAGAACCAGCACTGCCCAAAACTCAGTTTTAGACTTCTGATGAATATGTGTACTTTGTTGATCATTGATTTACTTAGAAGGGGGAGAGACAATGCAAGCCACAAGCCAGATTTTGGGTTTAGAGACTGTCAGGTTGTTAGGTCCAGGAGCCCATTGGAATGCAGAGACACCTAAGACCAGAGGTCCAAAACCTGCTCTACCAGGCATGGCCTTTGGTTATGCTAAAACAGGCCACCCCTGTTTACTCAGGAACCTTCCACCTCACCCCTCGCCCTTCTGGAAGCCAGATTCCAGATTCCGACCCACCCCACTCCCACTGAATCCTGCCCCCACCTTCTCCCTTAAATTCCCAAGCCAGATGCCATTCTGTGCTTGGCTCCATTCTACCTCTCCTCTGAGCCCAGCCCCAGCTACTCTGAATTAAACTTTGCTCCGAAGAGCTTAGAACTCGTGGCTTTTCATTCCGGGGGGAGCACGCCATAACCTTACATTCTGGTGCTGGTGACTCGGATAGCCTCCCACCCCCCCCCACCCCA
>VZQC01001595.1:1112255-1141780 GCA_009823505.1 Rhizomys pruinosus | reverse complement strand
TATATATATATATATGAGACAGAAAAAAGAAGCAGGACTATCTGGAAAAAGAAAGGGGACTATTGAGAGGGCATGGTGGGAAAGAAGAGAGAAGCAGAAGTATTGAATATGATCAAAATACACAGTATACATGAATTAAAATATCTGTAAAACCCATCATGACTAATATATGCCAATAAGAAGAAAACATATGTGGCACCTTGGAAGATACACATTTTCTGTGAAAATTTTAAATATGTCACTTATTTTGAAAAATGTGAAATAGAGATATATTGATACAGTGGATCCATAAGCATATAAAATTCTGTTGTGATATCTGTGCAAAAACTACATATTACAGAAATGCCTTTAAATAGAGCATCTGTTTCCAAAATTGAGGATGCAACCAAACTATGAATTACTAATTTCTAAATTGAATAAACTACATCCATGTGAAAATTAAATAGTCTAAACATGATTTCAAATGCATTAGCAAGTGTATGTTCACATTATTTTAATAATATGAAGTTGTATTTAAGGGATACAAACAGATAGGTGAACAGTGGCATATATTGTTATTATTTTACCATCTACATAGGACTAAGATAGCCCAAAACAGTCTACCTTAGCAATTGCACAGCCTTGGAGTGCACAGCAAGTTGCACTTACTGTTATTCCAGCAAGAAAAAAAGTTCTTGATCCTAAAGAGTAAACACCTTAAATCACGTTTGGCTTTTGTGTTGCTCAGCCATATTCCCGATTCTTAACTTTTGATTCTCTTCTCTGCTTATTCTACTGAATTTTTTTAAGATAACTGGTTCAGAGCTCTCAACTTTCACACAAACACTTCATAAATCATTTCTCTAAACAATTTCCTCTTTCACAGAGATTCTACTGACAATACTTAAATTTTTTCTCCCACTAACCAAGCAAAACTACATATTCTCTATATAAAGTGACTAAAATCTTTACACTACACCTAAAGTTACTCAACTCTCCCATATTGTGCTTTCAAGACATGCCCACTGCTCAAGAAATTTGTTCAGAGAAAGGCTCTACAAGAGTTTTCTTCTGTAGTGATCCTAAATTATGGCCTGTGTGCTTCTCCTTTCTGTGCTCCAGACTGACATCTTTCGACGGACCATTTAGATTTTCTCTCTATGTCTGCATGTTGCTTCCTCTGTGTTCCAGAAGCAGGCCAGGTCATTTGGTCTCTTGGCACAGGCTCAGCCAGTTGTGAGCACTGAGAGGCAAGTGGAGGCAGGGAGGAGGAGGGTTGGAATTCAGGATGAGCCCCAAACAAATCAAAGAGAAAATGACCTGAGAGCCAATTCCAAAAGAGGAAATAACTCATTTATTTGCAGGAGTTTGGCATCTTATATACTGGCATTTGGTGGGCTTCCACTGAGAATGGGGGTAGGAGGGTGTGCTGGATAGCTTTAGTGTCAACTTGACACACCTGGGTTGAGGGAGCCTCAATTGGGGAATTTGCTCCATTGGATTGGCCTGTGGCCACATCTGTGGTGTATTGTCTTGATTGTTGAGCAGTGACAGTATAAGAAGGCAGGCTGGGCATGAGCCAGAGAGCAAGCCAGGAGCAAGCCAGTGGACAGCATTCCTCCATGGCCTGTGCTTCAGCTCCTGCCTCCAGGTTCCTGCCCTGAGTTCTTACCTTGGGCTCCCTGAGTGATCAACTGTGACCCAGGAGATAGATGTAAGCTGAATAAACCCTTTCCTCCCCAAGTTGGTGTCGGTCAGAGTGTTTTGTCACAGCAATGGAAGACAAACTAGGACAGAAAAGATTGTTACCATGAAAGAGAAGGAGTAGTGGGTATTGCTGTTGACAAGGACCTGACAGTTTAGTGAGGTGATTTTAGTGTGGGGAAATTAATTTTGGAGGGAGAGGAGACGTTTTGGGAACTATGTTGTGGGCGGAAGATCAATTGAACTGCGCTTCGCAGCTTGTTGCGTGGAGCTTGGAGAGTGTATTGCTGAAAGGCCGTTATGTAGAAGAGTGGAGGCCTGGCTTTTTAGGTTTCTAGTTCAAAGAGAGCAGAATCATCCGGACTGTGTAAAGTCTGATGGGAGTAATCAAAGGTTTATGCTGGGGCTGGAGAATCACTGTAACAAAAGTAACAGTAGACCAGACCGCTGACTGGCAAAATTTTTTTTTGTGGTCCTGGGGCCTGCAGATGCCTGGTTAGCTGGGGCTGAAAATTCAGCTGTAACAAGAGACCAGCATCACTGAGGTGAAACCTTCTGGGGAGCTTTCTGTCAGGGTTCCCACAGAAAGGGCCGAAGCTGTGAACCCAGACAGGGTCGGCTGCGACGCCCATCCGACAAAGAGCCACCACCGCCTGAGTTGTTGTCACTATAGTAAAAGCTGCTCGCTCTACATTTTCCGAGGTGTTGCACTATCTGCGGGTCCCCGCGCGGCCGCGCCGCGGCTGGTCACCGCGTGTGCGAGTCCAAGGCAGCACATATTGTGGAAAATGCACGCTCGGTATTGCTGGTGGAGCCCCGCCCGAGCTTGCATGGGATCGTGGCGCGAAAGCTTAGCCTTTGCACCAGGAGACGGTCCGCGAGCCCATTGAAGGAAGGTGCTGCCTCAGTTTAAGTGGCGACCCAGCTTTGTGGAAAGATTCCAGGGGGCCTGTGAAGGCCCAAACCACCCAGATACAGCGGCCAGGTGTGGACTGTCGAGTCGGCCTGGCCTGTGAGATGAGCTGGTGGTGTGGTCCCGGACCACAGAGTGGGGAGACAGGGGGGCGCTGCCGGCGACTCTTTTGGAGCCCAGAAGATCGTGATGAATCCCAGGTGTCCAGCCTTGAGCTCCTTTCTCGATGATGATTTTGGTCTTCGGAAGGTGCCTGAAATTGCATTGGAAACTTCACCCATTTGAAATAAACAAGTACAGTGTTTTGGATTTTACGAGCGGGGCCCAACAGTATCAGAGAACGGTTTTACTGACCTGTGACCTTGTTAAGGATGGTTTTTGGATATTTTAAGGCACTGTGAGGCTTTTGAGGTTTTACTGTCTTAGGTTATGATTACTGTTAAACAGATCATACTTTGGGGATTAGAACTGGGAAGGTGGTGGTTTAATAGGATCCTGAGTTTTTGGTTGTCAACGTTGGACGGTCAATTGTGCGGGCTAGCTTGAGGGATCAACTGTCACAAGCCTGAGTTGCGGGAGCCTCAATTGGGGAATTTGCTCCATTGGATTGGCCTGTGGCCACATCTGTGGTGTATTGTCTTGATTGTTGAGCAGTGACAGTATAAGAAGGCAGGCTGGGCATGAGCCAGAGAGCAAGCCAGGAGCAAGCCAGTGGACAGCATTCCTCCATGGCCTGTGCTTCAGCTCCTGCCTCCAGGTTCCTGCCCTGAGTTCTTACCTTGGGTTCCCTGAGTGATCAACTGTGACCCAGGAGATGTAAGGTGAATAAACCCTTTCCTCCCCAAGTTGGTTTCGGTCAGAGTGTTTTGTCACAGCAATGGAATACAAACTAGGACAGGGGGTGCACAGGAAATTCACAGTGTACTTTCTACAAAAGGCTGTGCTTATGACAGCCAGTCAGAGGCTCCAGTTGATTCTCAAAACCAAGATGCACTCTTTAGATATTGCAGGAAGGTGACACCCTTTAGCTGAATCCTCAAAGCAGGGCTGGTTTTATCAATTGGTGGTCCAGGGCTAGCTTGAGCTCCCAGCCTTTGCAGGTTATCAGAGCAAAATCCAGCTCCTTCAATGCTCCAGCCAAATGAAATATAGGGCTCCACATCTGTAAACTCCTTTATTTTGTGATATCCTTTGTATCTTAACAAGATTCATACTTCCACCAACCACTAATACCTTGGAGTGCCTTCATTGAATCATATACATCAGTAATAAACTTAAAATAGAAAATGGTTACCACATAGAAACAAGAATTACATCATTATGAAAGATGACTAGTAGAGAGTACAGTAGCCTATAACTTTTATCTTTATCATGTAAAACATGGTGAAGAAAACCATTTGCAAAGCAAAATCTTCCATAGATATTCTCACTAAATTGTATTCAATTTTATAATTCTAGTGTCTCTCTAAATTAAGCTAATTCTGCAAATAGTGATTCAAATGTGACCTGTTTAACAACAGCCAAATTTACCTTGATCTCAGCCAGTTTTAAGATATTTGGAACATTATTCTCAGGATCTAATATAAAAAATAAATTAGAAGCCCACTGCTAACTTTATTTGATAGCTAAACTGTGTCAAAGAAGTCCTAGGCAAAGGACACAAATATCTAGTTCTTCCACAGAGAGCTATAACCTGCAATCAATGTTATAATGTTTATTCCTACATTGTTAGGCCTATCAGTAGGCTTTGCTTTCAGTCCTGGGTCTATCAGTAAAAATATCATGTACCCCTATTTACCAAGGTACTACAAGTAATGCACTCAAAATAAAGTGATACTACCAGATATGTAAGAGTCACAAAAATACACCTTAAACAGCACACAGTAGAGTTTCATTTGGGATATAAGTGCATGCCATAAACCATGCACACTCTGCACAATGATATCCCCTAATAATGTTCTTAATGAAATCAACTGAGAGTCCAGTTTTAATGAGAAAATTATGAAGCGTTTGGAGGTCAATATCCCTGATGTCTTCTATAAAACTGAAAAACATGCACACAAACTTAATTTTTCTTCTAATATAGTCAAGCTTTTTTCTATTCACTCACAGAACTCTCCTATGCATCCTCAATTTAGACTTAGACTTGCATTTATGATACTGGACTTCCCAGTTTTTCTCTGTTCACACAATGTTGTATCCAAAGTATATTTTTCCAGATAAGAATTATGAATATCACACACACACACACACACACACACACACACACACACACACGTGTTTGAACACATGATTTGACCTCTATAGTTTGGTGACCCAAGTCATCAAACTAAGACCATTCACCAGACTTCAAAATTCTTACAACCCAGATCTCACCAAACTTACTTTCACCTCAGACCCCAATAATACCCAAACTAACTGTTCCCCCTGTGAGTCAAGAACATGCCATTTTCTAAAGCTCTTCCATTTTGACTTAATGACAATTCCCATAACTATAATAATTTGCTTTCCAGAACAAAAGTAAATTGTTTTTCTAGATTCTTGCTTTCCCTTTCCTGTAATGGCCCCCCAGAAAAGATGTTTATTGGTCACCCAACTGACTACTCACTAATTATCTTTAGCCATGGCCAACTATGGACACTAAAGGGAAACTTTTCAATAGTTCAGACCCCACCACCCCCTTTATAAACTACTCCAGTTTGTAATGAGTTGGACTCTGATTCTTACATAGATCCTTCATTCCAAAGATTATTTTTCTCCATTATAGCCCCACATTGTTACGGAGTAGCCTGTTCCTTTTCTGTCTTCAGTACTCACTGACCTTCTACCCATTCCACCCACACTTTATTCCCATAAAGGTCTTTCAAGGTACAGTTGAGTATCATGCTTCAACAGCCTTATCTGAATTTTCCCAACTTGCAGTGCCCCATCTGTCCTTCTCATAGCTCTCTGTATGTCTAAATTTTCACTGTTGTGGTGGGTGAACATACCTGCCTTGCTGACTAAGAAAAATTCCTAGACAGCAAGAGCCATACAGGATGATTCCCAGAGTCCTGAGAAAGAAGAAATACTCTGGTTTGAAATCTAAACCACTCACATACAACTATTACAGTATAAAGATAATGTAAGTATAATAAGAGAAACAGAAAGAAAATAGAAATAAGTAGAATGAAATGTTCAGATGTGTTCAGCCACTGGACAGAAAGCCAGCCATCTTTAAAATAATATTAGAGTCTTTCCCCTTTGAGCATCATGTTTTCTGTGGGAAATATTTTTGCCAGTATCCTCAAACTATAGGCGACCTTTCGGTGTTTGAAAATCCTGTGAAAGGTTAGAACCTTAAAATACAATAAGCAGGGAACAAGCTTTAGAGGAAAGGGAAAGGACCCCACAGGACTCTGTGGTATTTTGTACGTTTGCTTGAATTTTATTTTGAAATGTGGATGCCTTATAATTGCAACCAGCTATTTCTTGTAGTTATTATTCTTATTTAAAACACAAAACTGGGGCTGGAGAGATGGTCTAGTGGTTAAGAGCACCGACTGCTCTTGCAGAGGACCGGGTTCGATCCCCAGCACCCACATGGCGGCTGAGAACCGTCTTTAACTCCAATTCCAGGAGAACTCCAGTTCCAGGGGAATCCGACACCCTCTTCTGACCTCCGCGGCATTGCACGACATAGGTGCACAAACCTGCATGCAGACAGTACACGCATAACATAAATAAATAAATAAAATATTTTTAAAAACACAAAATAATTCAAGGGATTAAAGGCATTTCGCCTTTAACTCTGGAGGTAAAATGTTGAGATAAGGGAACGGTGTTTTCAAGAAAAATGTCAAAAGTGGAGAAGGGTGGAAACAGAATGCAGTGGCCCAGAGAGAAAAAGGAGTGATATTAAATTTCATCACTTTAATTCAAATTAGAAGAATTTGCAATCCCTAAATCTTTATCAATGAAGTTGGACTGAAGAAAAACAAGCAAATATGGTGGAATACGGAAGACAAAGAAAAAAATAGATGCAAATGAAATGCTGAAAAACATTAAAAATTGTATGAAAGGAGTCACAGAAGGCACTACTGTTTAAGGAAAAAGAGACATTTCTGCAGTTAGAAATGAAAACATGCTATGTCTGCAGACGATGGGAACTGTGTGCAGCAGATGCTTCGATGCTTTACTGTAATTCCGCAAACTTCAGGATTTCTTCTTGGTCCAATCTATTTTACCAGGACACATAATTTTTCTTAGAGGCTTCCTCTCAATTTTCACCATCCAACATCAGAAACAGTGACAGGACATTATCTTATACTTGGCACTTCTACTCAGAGGCCTCAGGGGCCTGTGATTTCACTCCTCAAAGTCATTCTGTGGACAGGGACTGTTGTCATCATATATTGCAGATATATGATATGATGATATCATATGATATGATATATCTGTGTGTGTATAAACTAAGGTAAGAAAAGTGCTAACTTCCCCAGTTCAAGCAGCTGATAAATGAAAAGTAAAGAGAAAATGATGGGTTGGTCCAGCCAAACTCAGATGGCACTAACGTATAAAGGTCTTTATTTGCTGCCTTATACTTTTCAGATTGGGTACCACAGACTCAGATGGGTATTAACAGTTACAAAGAAAGCAGGGGAGGTGGGGGCTTACACAGAGCACATGGTACTGATTTATTATAATGGAACAAACATTATTTCATGGGAAACTTCTGTTGGAGATAAAAGTAAGAGCTATGTGGGAGAAGCTATGTGGCCAACAGAGGATAGAGAAAAGAATGTGCATGTTAATAAAAATGTCCATAAAGTGAGGGCAATAACCTCTTGCTATGCATCCTGAGTCTCTTGGTGCACTGTAATGAGCTGTCTAATGGCCTGTAGTCAGAAAGTGACAACGTTCACCTTCCCAGGCAGCATGGAACACTGCAAAAGCCCTTTCTCTCTGTGCTTCTCAGCCCCATTTTAAAAAGCTCTTTTAATGTTTCTTTCATTGTTAATGTGACTCTTATTCTTTCAGATTCCTTCACTAACCTGGAAGAGCTTTTCAAGCTCTGTTTAGCTTATTTAACTTCAACATGAAGTCTAGCCTGTTAAGTGATTTTGTTAACACTCTCTCAGTCAAAGAAACCACAGACCAGAAACCAATGGCAATTTCAAAGTAGCTGAGAGTCTTTATTCTTAAAATATCATTTCTCCTCCACTCATTTTCTTCCCAACTTCTAGCTACTCTGGCAACCTCTTGTCTCACCTTATTTATGAGCACTCTTTTCCTTCACATCTCTTGTCCACTCAGCCCACCTTTCTCCTCACATTGAATTGCAAAAGGGGCTGTGCAATGTGAGAACTAGATAAAAAGTCAACACTGGGTAGAAAGTCCCCTCCTGAAAAACAAGAATATGGCTTGACAATCTGTGCATTGGCTGACACTCAAGCCTGGACCCCTCTCGCCATGTGCCTTTGGTAAGATTAGCTATAGGAAAATAGTCTTAATGGATCCTGGGATCCTGCTCATATGAAGCTATAGCAATGGTGACAGCATACACAAGACCCATGCAAACTCAAGCAGACAAAGCCCAACACAGAACTCTGAAAATGGGCAGCAGGCCCCAATCTTAGTTAAACTATTGGCAGCTGATTATTACTGGGCAAAGAAGAGTTGATCTTCTTAAAGGGAGTGACTCTATATAGGCTGACTAGACCTCAGTAGATGAACTTACACTGTTGGAAGTCTGGAGACACTAACTTGACTAGATAGGCCTGAAAATAAATGACAGAATACATAAATTCCAGTTGGAGGTGCTATGGGAGAATACAAATGCAGAAGGGGATATAAAGATGATTAAGATGTTCTGTAAGAAATATGCAAAACTTCAATAGAAAATTTAGAAAAAAGAACATATTAAGATATTGGGACTCTACTATCCCACTCCCCTCCTCTCCTTTCCTCTCCCCTTACTTCCCCTTCCCTTTCCTTCCTCATCTTTGTTTCTTTCTCTCTTCCTCCCTGCCTCTGTCCCTCTCCCTCCCTCCCTTTCCCTCCCCCTCCCTCCCTCCCTCCTAGCAATCACAAGGTAAATAGACATCTTTTACCACATGCTCCCACCATTATGCTCTGTACCACCAAAGGCACAAAATGATGGGGACAAGCAACCATGCACTAAACTTTCTGAAACCATAAGCAGAAAACAAATCCTTCATCCTTTAAAGAAAAAGAAAGACTGGCTTTAGAACATTAATTTAATGCCTTCTCCACAAATTCAAATTTAAGCATAATGTTACATTACCCTTTATCAGGGCTCTGTGGAAGCCCATTAGGGAAAGCTATTTCTCTGGCTTGGGTAAAGAGCTAACATTCCCAGCTACCCAAAACATAAAAGGGTTCATCTGCATGGCTCGCTCAGTCACTTGGCCAAGGAACCACCTTCAGGAAGGCAAATTCACCTCAAGCCAGGCTAAAAATCTAGGAAAAATAATTATCCCTTTAATGAGAAAAATGTACTTTTCCTTCTCAGAATTTCCAACGCTTAGTATAAGTGTTTACAGAGCCTTAGCCATGCAGCTTCAGAAGTCTGCCCCCTTAGCTTGAATTACTCAGAGAAGTATGGCTTTTCCTTCTCTCTTTTTCTTCTCCTGCCAAGCATGTTTTTCCACCGCCTGAGGCTTCAATCCTTGTCTAAAGATCCCCTTATTTCCCACCAGGTAGATAGATGCTTCTGTGCCGTGTGCCTGGCCTCCATGCTGGCTTAACTCAAGCACCATGACTTTGCCTTTTCTTCTTATCTATCTGTCTTCTTCTTCTGGGAAGTGGCCAAAATTCACAGCTTGTCTTCTTGGGGGTTTCTCTTTTAAACTCCAATAAAATTTTCCTCAAGCTTTCTTTTAAGTCTTAATTTTTTTTTATTAACAAGATTAAGAATTCCATGGGATTGCCCCATATTTCTGTTAAAGTTCTTTCCCTTCCTAGTGCAGACAGGGAGACTCATTCATACATACATATTTCATCCCTAGGCATAAATTTCTGTAACAAAGGTAATTATCCAGAACTTCTCTTATATGTAAAGCAAAACCAAAGCAATTACCAGATAAAAATAACCCTCATGCCAAAGAGATATACCTAAGGTAGCATATTGTTTTCATATTTTAGAGATGTTTGCCCCAAACCCTATCATTAGGAAAAGTAAATATTAGATTTAGTAACTATAGAAAACTAAAAGGTAATAGAGTTTGAGGGGATCATAAAATGACATCAATGGGACATTGGTTATGTTTTGGAGCTTTGTGAGGTAAAAATATATCTTAGAAATGGATTTATCATTGGACAAGTTTCGGACTACAAAGATAGAGTCTGGTTTACCTAGAGGGAGGGGCTAAAGGCAAAGCCAAGCCCACAGCAAACACATGCAGAATGCTGGGATGTCGTTGGCACCTGGTTGGGGACTGGAGCATATAAAATCCAGCCATGTGGAGCTGGAAGTCTCTCCCCATTTCACCATCACAGGCAGAGGACTCAGAATTCATGCCAGGATTTTAGGATGCCATGTTGGGAAAGGAGAATCACTGCTCGGCTAGTGAGTGTATGCTTAACTCTATCACTTTGTAGGCAAGCCTAATAAATTCTCTAGTCTTTCCTGAAACTACAATGGAATGTCAGCTCATTGATTTGCCTAATAACCCAGGAACTGATAATGGTAGAGGCAGGGCTGGGCACTACATGTGTGGGGACCCTCCCACCTCCAAAGGAACATTCTCTGCATCAGGCTTGAATATTTTTCTGTAAACCTGCTTGTCCTACATGGGATGAAGAACTAAACTGTTTTTCCTTTATTTGTTCAGCAACATGCAATTGGTGTCCACTTTGAGCAGGAAATATGACAGAAATCATTCAGCAATGAAAATGAACGAAAGACACACATACACACACACACACACACACACACACACACACACATGTGCGCACAGACAAGAAGACGCGTACTGTGGGAGTAAACTGTCTAGTGCAAGATGACTGTTGTCTCCATTAAGGTACCTACTTAGTCACAGCACATCCACTCTGAAAGGAGTGATTGTTGCTGTGGGTTGTGGAGGCTGGAATTGGGTAGCATTTCTGGAAAGAAGGGGTTTTACTGGCATTGTTTAGATTTGCAAATGCAGGTATAATGATTTAAAATTTAGTCATTTATTTTTAAACTCTCGATTATTCATTTGTGTGTGTGTGTGTGTGTGTGTGTGTGTGTGTACAAGTCACCAACAATTTGCAGGTGTCACTTCTTGACTTTTATGATGTGAGTCCAAGAATCTAATTCAGGCCATCAGCTTTTGTGGCAGGAACCTTTTCCCATTGAGCCAGCCTCATGCTTTAAAAAAATTCTGCAGTTTACCTTCTTATTGCCTGCCTCTGTGGCTTGCAATATAACTAGTCAGTTATTAACAGGCTTGAAGGGTATTGAAGATGGACCTCTTCCTCTTAGTCAATACCTTGTAAAAGCAGGAAATGAGAAGTATAGTACTTTAATTACTGCTTAAAAAAAGGGGACCTGAGTATATTTCTTGGCCCCAGTAAGAGTTATGACATTCTAAACTGCCAGGAAAATCAGAAGATTAGAAACTATATGCTTTCTGGTAAAGAACAGTGAAATTACTATATTATTATCTTGTATTTATAATATATATTATGTTATAGTACTATTATATTATTATCCTCTCCCTTAAGACTCAAACCTAAGCAAAATCAAATCAACATTCTAGTGTAGAGTGGGAAGGGGTTCAGGAGCTCCCATCTGTAAATGAAGGCAGTTGATGGCTTTCAGGAAAGAGGCTCCTGGTGGGTTGATCATGCTACAGTGGATGGCCCTACAACCAGAAGCATATGGACAGGGCAAATTGGAGGGAATGGGCTATTAAAAAGAAGACAGGAAGTAGTTGGGAGGAGTGAGGAAGTGGGAATGGATCTGGGAAAAGTTTGGGTGAATATAATCAAAATACATTTTACAAAATTCTTATTAATAAAATATTACTTTAAAAGCAGGACTTCTCTACCTCAATAAAAGAATAAAAAGATATTTGACTTGGTGATTAGAAACATCTCAGCTTCACATTTCTGGAAGCTTGAAAGCCTGATATGATGACTGACACGGGTGCTCTTCTTCACAGGTAGGCAGTATGTATGATCTCCTGTGGCAGAACAGCAAGCAAGCTCTCCCGGCCTACTTAGTAAGAAGACCAGTCTCACTCATTGATTGCCCCTCATGATATAATCAGCTCTCTGCAGCCCCACCCCTTAATAATATCATGGAGGATTAAACCTCAATGGTAACTTTAGTAGAGTTGTAGAGTTGTAAGGATTCAGAGCACGGAATTATCTACCTCTTCCCCCAACTTCCTACCTGTCTCACAGAAAGAACTAGTAACATTACTCTAGTAGCCCTGTCAGGTGCAAGGTGGAGACATTGCCAGCAGCTGGTCTTTTAGAGACAACCAATCAACTCAAACCAGATCCTTTCATTTTGCCACAAAAAAAGAACTTCAAGAATAGCAAGCATGAAGCCCAGTTGCATTTTATTAAAATTAGACATTGCTAATGTAGATTTAAGCATGGAGGTTAAGAGAAACAGAGGCACCCAAAAAACATGGAGCTCGACCAAGAGCACAGGTGTGGTCATCATGGTCCCATTTTATGGTCTTCCCTTTAGGTCCCATAAGCTCAGTCCTTGGCCTGGTTCGGTGGTATTTTTCTTTTTTTTTTTTTTTTTTTTTTTTTTTTGGTTTTTTGAGACAGGGTCTCCCTGTAGCTCCAGCTGTCCTGGAACTCACTCTGTAGACCAGGCTGGCCTTGAACTCACAAAGATCCTCCTGCCTCTGCCTCCCAAGTGCTAGGATTAAAGCCGTGCACCACCACGCCCGGCGACATATTTTAACATTCTGAAAAGAAACAGTGTTCCTTCAGCAATCAAGCCCAATGTTGGTAATTAAGTTGGAATTCTTTTCATGCAATTTTTATCGATTTTTTGCAAATTTCATATATTTTTATAATATTTACAGTCCCTTTCCTATCCTCACCCCTCCTATGCCCCCCCCACCACCACATTTCATGTTATCTATCACATATGTTAAGGTCTGTTGAGCCAAGTTTGTGTCCCCAAATGTCCTTTGGTATGTGTGCTTCCACTGGAGCCTGGTTAACTTATCTAGTATCACTTCCCCAGAGAAAATCAACTCTCCCTCTCCCAGTAGTTTTTGGTTGCCAAAAGTTCCTCAGCTAAGGTAGTGGCTACTTACCCATTTCCCCACTCTATCCTGGGATTTTGTCTCGCTTGAACTTGCATGGAATTTGCTGTGGGGTCCTATTGAGTAACTTCCCAACCATCTGGAACACCATGTTTCCTTGTGATCATCCAACACCTCTGGCTCTTACAATCTTTCCCTCATTCTTTTGTAATGGTCCCTGAGACTTGAAGAGAAGAAGTTTGATATAGGTGTCCTAGTTGGGAATAAGCACTCTGCAGTGTGGCCAGTTATGGCTTTGTGTTAATAATCTGTTGCATGAAGAAGTTTCACTGGTGAGAGTTGAGAGATGCTTTAGTTTTACTGCCAGCACCCCAACCCCCATTCAACTATGTTCCTGAGCCTTAAGTGTAGAGGTTGCATTATAGCTTTGTCACTTAATGTTGGGTACCTCACAGACATTTATTCTTTGCATTTGACCAATTGTGGGACTTTTAATAGACTCCATCTGTTGCAAAAAGAAACTTCTTTGTTGAGAGGTGAGTAGTAAATTTGTAAATATGAAGATACATTTTTAGAATACAGTAAAAAATTACATTGATCTAGGGATGTGACAAAGGTAGGCTTGGTTTTTTTTTTCCCCAAGATCTATTCTATGACCTCTACAGCCATGGATATTTGACTATGTATACAGCATCACACATGAGTTCCCTCCTATGAAGTGGGCCTTAAGTCCAGTTAGACAGCTGTTGATTACCCAAAAATAAAAGGGTCAATACTGCATCAATACAGATTATTTGCTGAGCTGGTCATTGTTGTAGTTCATAGACTTTACAGCTGGATGGAATCACTGATTGGTTTTCTCCCTTAGAAGTTTTCTGGGAGCTAATCTTCAGAGAGGATGCTTCCGGATCAGTTCCAGCTCTGAGTCCTGTGTCCACAAGTATGTTATGTCTTCAGCAATAGGCTCTTATCTTCAAGTTTTGAGAGGCAGCAAAGTGTTGTTGCAATTGCCTGTGTTCTTTGGGGAGTCTCTTGGACTACCTTGGCCATAAGTTGGACTTTTTGATTCTTGGCTGAGAGCCTTCAACCAGACTCTGAGTTGAAAGCTCTTTTTATTCTTTCCATGTCCCCTGCCTTTCTCATCTACCTCAGCCTCAGAGTCTTAACTCACTGGAGTATTAACATGGAGGTTAAAAGTCTAGAGTGTTATCTAAATCTTATCTAAATCAGGTAAGGGTGAGATACAAACAATACTGAGGCAAATTCCTCTCTAGTCAGGAGCAAATGAAATGATTAAGTTTTGTGTTTTGAAAATTCACCTGTATTATAGAAAAATTTTAGAAAAAGAATACAGTAGGGATTCTCATATTTACAGAAGGAAATAAGAAAAGTAGGAAGAGATGATATGTTCTCTGTCACTCTAAAGCTCAATAGATCAAGTGGCATTAAACATCAAGGCCACAGAATAATCTTCATTCTTTTAGTATTCTACCTTTTAGCGACAGTTGCATGGGGTTAATTCCCAGACTTTAGATATCTCTGATCCCATAGCTTTTCTGTGAACTCCTACCACAATTCTCATAGGTTACTGGTTAGTACTACTCTTTTAGGCTGGAGTTGTCCTCTGTTAGTTTTGCTGACTTGGGGTCTTGTCCTGTCTCTTTCCACTATCTAGAAATCTTGTTAGGTCTGCTATGGTTTGTTTTTGTTGTCAACTTGACACAGCCTAGAATCACCTGGAAAAAGAGTCTCAATAGGAGACTGTCCACATTGGGTTAACCTGTGAGTATGGTTTGGGGGATTGTCTTTTTTAAAGATAGGATCTTGAGTAGACCAGGCAGTGCCTCTGCCTTCCATTGCTGGGATTAAAGGCATTGTGGAATTCTCCTAATTGATTTAATTGATGTGGAAAGAATCCCAGACAGAGTCTCAGCAGTAGACTCACTCCATGGTTTTACCAGGCACTACTCTAGTCTCCCTGGGCATGTTTGAATCCAAGTGGAGGTAGCCAGGTACCCATCTGAGAACCCAAATCTTTAAGTTCTGCTTATCTTTTCATTATGAATTACATATTTAGTGGTTTCTCTTCTCATATTTTACAATAAGAAAACAAAATTCCTTTTTCCTTTTTATTGAATTTCATACAGAACTTCTTGATGGGCCTTAATTACCTTTATTCCCCCTTCCCCACTGGCACTCACTCACAGTACAACACCCCCCTCCCCCCAATTCATATCCTCTGTCATTTATGTTAGGGCCTATTGTCTCAAGTTAGTGTCCCTGGACATTCCTCAGTGCAAGTTCATCTACTGAGGCCTAGTGAACCTATCCAGAGTCCCTAGCTCTTCCTCACCCAGCAGTAATCAGCTGCCAATATTTCTTCAGCTAAGTTTGGGATCTGCCACCCATTTTCCAAGTTCCAGTAAGCAAACAAGAGATAATTCATTCCAACACTTTACTTGGATATTTATTCTGCTAAATAGCCCATTTTATTACTCAGACCTTCCTCTACCCACAAAGCACTTGGGCCTGAATACAATTCAGCCTAGTTCTTTGCCACTTGATAAGAATAAACTTTCCTTTCGTTTATTAACAACACATTCCTCATTCCTGTTATCAGAATGACCTTCACTTTCTACTTTGTTTACAGTTCTCCTTCCATGTGCCCCTACCGGAATAACCCTTTGTATTTGTACTCTATTCAGGGCAATGCAGGCTTTTTGTTGCATATACTGAGGCAGGATAGAAACAGAAAATTAAGGACATACGGGATGAAAAGAGCCCCTTACCCTGAAGTCTGGTTGAACTTTCTTGTCAGCCTAGTTAAGAATACAGTTTTACAGCATTTTCTCTGAAAATTACCCACACGTAGAATATTCCTTTTATGTAGAGATATTTAAATTTGAATGTTACAATGTTAACAAGCCATGCTTCAGGCCTGAGCAGGTATGGTCTTGCTCCATTCCAGGAAGTGACCTTATAATTTTCTGGGAATCTGACATAGGACACTATAAACTTTAGTCATAGTGTAGTGGTTTGAATGATAGTGTGTCCTATAGGTTTCAAGTATATAGACATCTTGTCCCTAGTTGGTGGTGCTACTTGGGGAGATTTCAGGAAGTGTGGCCCTGTGGGAGGAGGTAAGTCACTGGAGGTGGGCTCTGAGAGTTCTTCGGCCTTGCTGGGTTTCCAGTTGCTCTCTGCCACTGGCCTGTTTTATCACAGTAAAGGAAAAGTAGCTAATACACAAGGTAAAAACATCTTAGCGTCCTCTGCAGCCTTATCAAAATGCGGTCCCACCCAGTGCACAGCACTGGCTATCCAATGTGATCTCATTTGTCAAAAAAGAGAAAAGGTTCTTCAGCAACCCTTTGAGGTGTAACTTTAGAACCTAGCAAAATGGCACATATGGCTGTAGTGAGCCTACTTATTCATGGCTTTCCCTGAGAATTCCACACCTACACCCACACTTGGTCTGTCTCATCCTTTTCCAATGCATCACTCTTTCTATGAAACCCTGGCCTTCAATCTAGGTTAAAATTTCTTCTTCTTCTTGTCTTGTCCTGAAATTCATTTTTGTGTAGAAATCAAAAATTTCATCTTCACCTGAGTAGAAGTCTCTGAAATAGCTCCTCAGGCTACCGCAGTTATTAGCATGTAGCTATGTCTTTACCTGTGACACATGTTTCAGATTCCCCCAGTATCTACACATCAGCCAATTCTAAAGCTTCTTCAGCATTTTTATATGTTTTTAAAGCAGCAGTCCATTCCTGGTGCCAATTTATAAGTTGATCTTTTATACCAATGTATTTTAGACTTGTAAACAGCAGATCTGGAGGCTAAAAAAATTCAAAATCAAGATTTCAGAAGTTTCAATGTCTGGAAGACTGTATATTTTATAGATGGTGCTTTCCTGTGGGGGTCTTCAAATAGCATAAGTCCAAATGACTCTTTGTGTCTCTCTCTTTTTGTATGTGTGTTGTGACATTTTATTTACATTGGAGAAGTTAATGACAATGTTTTGTTTTTCAAATTTTTTATTACTGAATTTTTGTGTATTTCATACAGAACATCTTAATCAATAATCATCTTTATATCCTCTTTTCCCATTAGCATCTTCCCACAGACCCCCCCCCCACTGGAATTCATATTCCCTGTCATTTGTGCCAAGGCCCATTGTGTCAAGTTAATATCCCCAGACCTTCCTCAGTGCAAGTTATCCACTGAGGTCTAGTCAGCCCATACAAAGTCCCTCACTTTAAGGAAATCAGCTCTTCCTCACCCAGCAGTAATCAACTGCCAATAGATCAACTATACACACGTACTTACATTTATATGAGTATTTTCCAATAGGCTTATGTTTCCTTTCAGTTTTTCATATCACTTGAACATTATTTATCTCTCTCTCTTCTCTGTGCCCCTATATAACCTCTCTCTTTCTTCTCTAATTAAAATACCTCCCATTTTCCCCATTTTCCGCTCAATAATGCCTGTTTCTTACTATCTCCCTTGATCTAGTTACTTTCTATTGCTGTGATAAAAACACAGATGAAAAGCAACTTGGTGAGGAAAGGGTTTATTTATCTTACATCTCGCACACCACAGTTCATCACTGAGATAAGCCAGGCCAGGAGCTCAGGGCAGGAACTTAAGTACAGACAATGAAGGAATGCTGCTTTTATGGGCAGCCTGCTTTCTTAAACAAGCAAGGACAACCTGTCCAGAGGTGGTGTCACCCACAGTGGGCTGGGCCCTCCCACATCACTCAATAATCAAGAAAATGTCTCAGGCCAATCCAGTGAGGAAATTCCTCAGCTGTAGTTTCCTCTACCCGCATGTGTCAATTTGATGACTGAAGTTATCCAGCACACCTTTTCCTCAAGTTCCTTCTTTTTCTTTCCCCACTTGGATAGTTTCCATTTTCTTGTCTTCTGTACTTATATCAGGATATAAACTCACATTTAATGATTTAGAACCAGAATCCATGAATGAGAGACAAAATGTGTTTCTGAATCTGGGTTACCTCACACTTACTAAGTTACTATAATGGTTTCTAGTTCTAAGGACTTACCCACAAATTTCATGATGTCTTCTTTTTTTTTTTTTTTTTCTTTTTTTTGGCTGAAGTAGAAACAAAGTTGGTGTAATGTAGCACATTTTCATTAGAGACATTTAGGTTGTTTCCATTCCTAGCGATTGTGAAAAGAGCAACAAAACATGGAATAAAATACTCTGCTTGTATGGATCGATACTTTTGTGTTTGTATGAAGGGCAGTATAACTGGCTCATATGGCAGATCTATTTTGAGATCTTAAGAGTTCTCCACATTGATTTCCACAATGACTGCACCAATGTTGCATCTCACCACATGAAAGAGAGTTCCCTTTCCCCACAACATCCCAGCACTTGTTTTCTTAATCTTAGTCATTCTAACAGGGGTAAGAGGAAATCTTAGTTTTAATTTCCATTTCCCTATATAACAAGGGATTGTTGAGTCACTTATTTTAAGGAACTTCTTAGCCACTTTTGTTTCTTCTTTTGAGAATTTTCTCTTCATATCTGTAGCTTATTTTTCTATTGGGTCATATTTTTTCTTGATTTTTTTGTTTTTTGTATACTCTGGAAATTAATCCTCTGTCAAATGCATAGCTGGCAAAGATTCTTTTTCACACTGTGGTCTTTCTCCTTACTTGATTGGTTGTTTCCTGTTGTTTGTAACAGAGGCTTTTATTTTGTATGAGTTCTGGTCAATGTTGACCTTAATCCCAAGCACAACAAAGTCTGATTTAGAAGCTGAATGGGGGACCCATGGGCTGTGTGGTGTTTGGTGCAACAATCTGCCTTGCAAATTGGTTTTACACAAAGATGCTTGTACCATAAATTATCACTATTGCTAAAAATGAAAAAAAAAACTGAAAAAAGATGCAGGACAGTTTTATCGCAGATGCATGATCTGGGATGGAAGGTGGGTGGATTGGGGGGAAGGGAAGGGAAATAAGCCTGAAACTGAATTGGGAAATTGATGTATTAAATCACAAGCTCAATTAAAAAAACAGAAAAAAAAAAGTCATCTTCTATTGTTAACCTGACATTCTTGGTTGTGTGCTTGCTATCGTTTTCACCTAGGGTAGTTTTAGTGTTTCAAGTTTCACATTGAGTTCTTTGATATTTTGGAGTTTACTTTTTTTTTTTTTTTTTTTTTGGTCTTTTGAGACAGGGTCTCCCTATAGTCCCATCTGGGCTGGAGCTTGCTATATAGACCAGAGTGGCCTTGAACTCACAGGGATCCGCCTGCCTCGGGTGCTGAAATTAAATGCATGAGCCACCTCATCTGACATTTGGAGTTTACTTTTGTACAGGATGATAAATATGTGTCTAATTTCATTCTTCTACACATGGAAATTCAGTTTTCTCAACACCATTTGCTGATGATACTGTCTTTCCTCCAGTGTGTTTCTTGGCATCTTTGTCAAACGTCAAGTGCCTGTAATTGCATGTCCTCTTGTTTGAGTCTTCTATTTTGCTCCATTGATCTTATGTGACTGCTTTTGTGCCAGTACCATTCTGTTTTCATTACTAAAAGTTTGAAATCTGGCATGGTGATCCCTCCAGCATCGTTCTTTTTGCTCAGGATTGCTTTGGCTATCTGAGACATTTTGTGTTTCCATATGAATTTTAGGATTTTTTTTCTCTTTCCTTAAAAATGTTATAGGGATTTTGAGTGGGGTTGCATTTAATCTGTAAATTGTTTTGGTAGGATGGTAGTTTTCATGGGGTTAATTCTACCAGTTCATGATCATGGGAGATCTTTCCATCTTCTACTGGTTTTTTTCTGTCTTTTTCTTCTATATAGAATTTTCATTGTAGAAATCTTTAATGACTTTGGCTAGGTATATTTCCAAATATCTTCATCTTTAAGGTTATTATGAATGGGAGTGCTTTATGGTATCTTTCTCTAAGAGTTTGCTATTTGTACATAGAAAGGCTAGTAATTTTCATAGATGGATTTTGTATCTTGCCACGTTGCTGCAGGTGTTGATGATTTCTAGTTTTATGGTAGAATTTTGGGGATCTCTTACAATGAAATAACTACACCTACGGCTCAGAGACCACGGAGGAAGAGAGGACAAAAAGAATGTATGCCCAAGGACGCGAGACCTCTGCTGCTAGTTAGTGTATTCTAGACATGATAGAGAAGCTGCAGCAATGAAATATCCATATTATGGTAGTCTTACAAGATCTGCATAAAAATAAACCAGTTGACATGTCAAAGTGGCTGGAGGGAATGTCAGGAACCCCACCTCAAGATGAAGAACTACAGGCAATAAATGCATTCAAAGGAGTGAAGATTAGTTTTCTCCAGAGACTAGCTCCTTGAGAGTTATCTAATCTCAAATGGATAATAGCCCTAAACATAGGAACACATGAGCAGCACTAAACGGTCTCAGTGCAATATGTGTATGTTTTTGTAAATTTATGTGTGCATATGTAAGAATAAAAAAATCAAAGAAGACAAGGGAGGGGACATGGGAGGACTTGGGGGGACTAGCAGGGCTACAAATAATGCAAAGACAATACTCAAGTATGAAATTCTCAAAAACAAAACAAAAAAATCATTCAGTTCTGACCAGTGAAGCTTTCTTATACAACAGGGTGTGATGCACACAGAAGGTCACAACTGCCTAAATTTTAGAGAATAAGAGCCTGCAGAGTGTGTGTCCCTGGACAGGACTACTATATTAAACCTCACCCACCGACAACTCAGGAACCATTGAAAGATGGGAGCTGCAAGATTGTAAGAGCCAGGGTTTGTGCATGAGCATAGGGAAACAGAGGCCTTCAGGTCTCTGTAAGCTTGCTAATCTGAACTGTCAGCAATGCTGACAGCACAAGCCAACCCCAGCAGACAAGGGCCCAGCACCGAGTAAGGGAAAAATTAAATTAAAAAATGAATAAAAGTTTTTTTTCTGTCTGCAAAGTATTCACCTATATACAGGATAACACAAAATCCAAAGTGCCCCAAAACTTAAAAAAAAAAAAAAAAGTCTAAAAGAAAGAAACAAATCCTAGCTCTCCTCACAAATAAAACCACAGACATCCTCCATAGTAATATCTTGCATATCAGCGGGCAACCACATTCAGAGAGAATCTCCAGACTAAAGAACTGTCTCTTTAGAAGTTTCTTTCTTAAGAAAGAGCATGGAAATTAACTCAATCTTGAATCGTTTCTGCAAGGTGACTTGACTAGCTGTCATTCTCTTTGTGCTGAAGCACATCCACTGTGCATAAATTATCTCATTATATTTAGTCCTCAGAACAACTAGGTAAGTCTCTTGCTTTATTTTTGTAAGTGAAATTACAAAGTCTCTGTGAGACTAAATATAATTTGTCATAGTCTTACAGAGAGAAAATCACATTGCTGGCACCTGAGTTCAAGATTCTTTGGCATCAGGTGGATTTTTTTCATCAGTATCATTAATAATCCTATGCTAGTTTTAATTAATTAACTAAGAATCTTTGTTTATCCATGAGCACATTGCTCTTGTCTTCCCTTCTTACTCTGCAGTACATGTTCTGGGCTCTTTACATCAGAGGCAGATCTGACAAAACTGAAAATGGAGAAAGCTATTAAATATTGGGAGTTTTGTGTTTTAAAGTTAAAAGTAAAGAAGGTAGAGGATTCAGGGCCTGGATATACAGTGGAGGAAGAGCACTATGAAGTAGGGTTTGGGGAAATGAGGTCTCATTATTTTTCCATGACTCCCAGGATAAAGAAGAGGGAAAAGATACAGACAAGTCTTAGGGAGATTCAATTAATTACTGTTACTTAAGAAAGCAAGGATTTGTTTTGGCTATAGTTTTGGGAGATACAGTCCATTATGTCAAAGAAGACATGATGGCAGAGGCAGGAAGTGGCTGTCCACACTGTGTCCATAGTCAGGAAACAGCCATGAGTGTCTGTGCTCTGTCCCTTTCTCTTTCCATCCAGGCTGAGCTCCTGGCCTGCAGAATAGCATCACCCACATTTTAGGGTGGGTCTTTCCACCCCAATTAACCTAATATAGATAATTACATACAGACCTGCCCAGGGACTTGTTTCTATGGTGATTCTAAATCCCATCAGATTGATAAGATTAACCATCACAGAAGTTAAACCTTCCGCCTTGGCAAAGCTATCCTGTAAAGAAGCTATTACTGAGATACCTGTTACTACACAACTAGGTTAGAATACTATATACAGCCTTTCTAAGAATATTGTATCACATGAGAGCCAGGAGGAAGCTGTACCCACCAAATCAATACAGACCATGTGAGAAGTACAAAACTTGCCCCCAAAATGGCTAAATTAACAAATGAGAACACTTTTTAGCTTAATAGAGTCCTGGGAAGAATAAATTGTAGAGACCAGACTGATTGATTGCAATGTCTACCTCCCTGAAGGAACCAAATAATGCAGCACACATACTGAAGTAGAGCATACAATTATCTTTAATATTCACCCTCATTAGCTTTTTAAGCTGCCTTAACAAATAAACACAAACCAGTCACCTTGGAATAACAATTTATTCTCTCATGAACCAGGGGCTAAAAGTAGCAAATGAGGTAGCAAAAGGATTATTCTCTGGACAAAGACTAGTGGAAAGCCCTTCCTTATCCCTTCTTTGCTTCTGGTGATTATCTCTAACTTTCAGAGTCCCTTAGCTTGGAGCTACATAACTCCAATCTTATCTCCATCTGAACATGGGTTGCTTCCTGAGTCTCTTTTCTTCCTCCTTTCTTTTCATAATGATTCTGGTCACTGGATTTGGGGTGCATAGGAGTCCAGATGACTTTATCTAACTTGGTTATATATGGAAATGCCTTATTTCCAAATAAGGTCATTGTTCCACTTTGCTTGCTGTGATAAATACCATGACAGAAAACAACTTGGGGGAGGGATATTTCAATTTACAACTCCTAGGTCACAGTCCATAGCTGAGGGAAGTCAAGACAGGAACTCAAGGCAAAAACCTGGAAGCAGGAACTGAAGTAGAAAACACAAAGGAATGCTGCTTGCTGGCTTGCTTCCTGTGGATTGCTCAGCTACCTTTCTTATACAGGGCTAGCCCACCTACCCATGGAATGCCACTGCGCACAGTCTGATGGGCCATGCTACATCAATTAACAATTTAAAAAAATGCTTCACAGACATGCCCACAGGCCAATCAAATGAAGGAAATTCCTCAGTGAGGTGCCTTCATCCTAGGTGTGTCAATTTGACAACAAAAATATGACATTCTACCCCTTGTGAACTTTGGGACACAAGCACATCACTCCTTTCTTGTTTGTTCTCAAGAATTCACTTTATTATAATATAAAATGCAGTATAACTTTAAATGTCTCAGAGTCTTTAAAAATTCCAGTGCTACAAAAGTTCAATGTCTCTTTAAATTAATTCCAAGTTTCTTAGATAGTTTCTTATTACAAAAGGGAAGGACTGGGGCTGGAGAGATGGCCTAGCGGTTGAGAGTGCTGACTGCTCTTGCAGAGGACCCGGGTTCGATCCCCAGCATCCACATGGCAGCCGAGAACCGTCCGAGGCTCCAATTCCAGGAGAACTCCAGTTCCAGGGGAAACCGACGCCCTCTTCTGACCTCCACGGCATTGCACAACACGGGTGCACAGACCTGCATGCAGACAGTACATTCATACACATACAGAAATAAATAAAATTTTAAAAAAAATTTAAAAAAAAAAAAAAGGGAAGGACTGGGGCACCATTATAGTCAAATCAAAGCAAACCCAAAATCCAACAGTGTAAAAGTTCAGGGTCCAACATTTGTGATTCACACATGGTCTTCTAGCTCCAAAGGGCTTGGGCAATCCTACTTATCTGGCTCTACAATCTGCAAAACACTCAGCTGTTGTCCTGTAGCCTTGGGTTATCTCCACACAACTGCACTGTACTTGTTGGTCATCCTGTGGTCTTGTCATCTCCAAAATTATGGGATATCCACTGCAACTGAGGCTGCATGTTCATCAGTGGCCTCTCCTGGCCCCTCACAGTGTTAAGTCTCAGCTTCTCTCTGTGACTTCCTCAGTTCTGAGGTCTCCACCGCAATGAGGCTGCACATTTACCAATGGCCTCATCAGTCTCTCTTCAAGGAAACTGACCCTCCACACAGTGCCAAGCTTCAGTTGCTCTCCATGACCCCTTCAGGCTTTCCAAAGCAGTACCATATGAGAAAACCTTACACATTATTTGCCAAGTTCTGCTTCCAACTTGATGGGAAGCCTTGCCCCCACTTGACCACAACTATGTGTGCTTTTGCCTTAGTGATGTTCTCTTACTATCACAGCTGATTCTTCAGTCCTAGCTAACCACATCATCTGTCTCAGTAAAGCAAAGTCTTCTTTTGTACATATTTTTAATTCAAATATGTCACACAAAGAGCCCCGATAGAATTTTTGAGTGACTCTGACATTCTCATCTTTATGGTGTCTATAAAACAGTATCTGGTCCTTTCTTACACAAAAATGTAATAATTCTCTTGACTCCAAATGGAGGAGAGGGTGAATTCTTGCTGACCCCTCGTCAAGCACAGTACACAAAGATTCTGCTTGTCTGGGATCATCCTAGTCTCTTCCACTGTGCATTTTCTTTCCTTCTTGGTCTGTTCTTACAATTAGGGTGAAAAAGGGTATTAAGGAATGAGAATTTAGAGCACTTGCCTAATATGCATAAGACACTCAAGTTAAAATACCAGTCTTGAAAAATAAAATGAAATAAAATAAAGGCATTAGTCAGCTAAAACTCCAATTTCTTATTGTCAAATGCTCTAATGATAATCTTTATACTGGAAAGCAAGCTATTATTTAGTAGATAAGATTCATGCTGACTTTATTCAGTGGGGCTGTGGGAGGACTTCGTAGTTCCCAAGAGAAGCTAAGACGTGATTCAGAAAAGGAAATATGAGAAAGGTAGTATAAGGCTTAGGTACTACTTGATTTCTTTGCTAGCACTGAAAATGCCAGCGGCACATACACTCATCGCCCATCTGAGTGTCTGGCACACAGGCTTGCTGCTGCCCACCCCAGCAGGGCATCTGCCGCCCACCGCTAGAACCATAGAGAGGAACTGTGTGCATGTATAGAAGGACAGCCAGCAGCATGCACACTCATTGCCCAGGTGGATGTCTGGCATGCAGGCTTGCTGCTGCCCACCCCAGGCGGGCATCTGCCACCCACCTCTAGAACAATAGAGAGGAATTGTGTGCATGGATAAGACAGCCAGCAGCCCACACACTCATTGCCCAGGTGGGGCCTGGCATGCAGGCTTGCTGCTGCCCACCCCAGGCGGGCATTTGCCGCCCACCTTTGGCACAGGCCAAAGGAGCAACCCCCCTCCCCTGCTCAAGCTACTGGTACTGTGGTGGAAAGTATAAGCTGCTTACTGTTGTTGGGAGGATCCAGCAGTGTCAGTGATTCTATGTTGCACAGCCAAAGCTGAAGAAGAAACCAGCAGGAAGCAAAATGAGTGACCAACCAGTCCTCCATATTAACATTTGAGATTAGCAACAGAAGCCAAACAAACAAACAAAGGGGGGAGGGGAAACAAGCACACAGGCCAAAGACACAACAGAAAAACAACAATATGGGAAAAGCTCATAATAAATCCCCATGAACTCAACCAGTCCTGTAGAAGAGCCCAACAACAAGATCTCCCTGGAAGAAAACCAAGACACCAACCTTAGAACAATTGTAGACATATTCAAAGACTATAAAGAATAAATAAGAGAACTAAAGGGAGAGAATGAAAAACTCATGAAGGAACTAGAAAGAAAGAATGATAAACTCTGGAAAGAACTAAAGGGAGAGACTGACAAACTTCGAAAATAACAAGAAGAGAAATACAAATTCTGAAAAGAACTAAGAGAACGACAAACTCCAGAAGGAAGTGGAAACACTGAAAAGATCTCAGGCTTAGGAAAAGACTTTCTAAATCAAACAGCAGCTGCCCAGGAAATAAGGACAACAGCTCACAAAACTCATCAAACTCAAAAGTTTTTGTACAGCTAAAGAAACAATCAAGGAAGTGAGGAGAAAACCCACAGCATGGGAGGAAACCTTCACCACTGATATATCTGACAGAGCATTAACATCCAGAATATATAATCTACTTAAAAAACAAAGAAGTAAGAAAACAACTGACCTACTCAAAAGATGGAGTAAAGAGCTGAACAGAGATTTCACCAGTAAGGAAGTAAAGATGGCTGAGAGACATCTTAAAAAGTGTTCAACATCATTAATAATTAAGGAAATGCAAATTAAAACTACACTAAGGCATCATCTCACTCCATTAGGACTAGCTAAGATGAAGAAAACAAAAGACACCAAATGCTGGAAAGGTTGTGGGGAAAGGGGAACACTCATCCACTGTTGGTGGGAATATAAACTGGTGCAACTTTCCATTGTGGAAAGCAGTGTGGAGAACCCTTAAAAGACTCAAAATGAGCCTACCACCTGAACCAGCCATACCACTCCTGGGTATATACCCACAAGACGCATCCTACTGCAAAGATACATGCACAGCTATGTTTATTGCAGCTCTCTTCATAATAGCAAAGAGCTGGAACCAACCCAAATGCCCCTCAACTGATTACTGGATTACAAAAATCTGGTACATCTACACAATGGAGTTCTATGCAGCAGTAAAGAAAGATGACATCATGAAATTTGTAGGTAAATGGATGGAACTCAAAGCCATTATGCTAAGTGAAGTAACACAATCCCAGAAACAAGGCAAATGATTTCCCTCATTTGTGCATGTTAACACCAAATCCCCAGTTGGCAGGCAAACTGAGCAACCTTATTATTATATTTCATTGTATCTGAAAGCAACTGTGTTACTGTAATGTGAATTTCTTAATGGGCTCTAGAATTGATCTACCACTTGTATTAACACATTGTAAGGGACCATATATGGGTGGAAAATATATATTCATATTCTAAAAAAAAAGAATGTAAAGTTATACTTCTTTTTACCTGCATGCAACTTTACTGCTAAAATGTGAATTTCTAAATGTGTTTTGGAATTAGCCTGTAGTTTATTTTCAGATTTTGTAATTTTTATTTATGGTGGAGTATATATATATATATATATATATATATATATATGCATATTTTGGCATAATATAAAATTAAAGGGAACAAAAAAAGAGAGAGAGAAACCTATTCAAAGAACTGATCAAAACAGTAAAGTTGTGCATTGAAAAGGTTATAAAAGGCTGAGAAAAAGATGTAAGACAGGACTTAACATGTATGACAGAATCCATGAGCTCTGGCAGGGGGCAGCGGGGTGTGAGGGGTGGGCATGGATGGTGAAATGAGTCTAAATTTGATTAAGAAATGTTGTATGAAATGTGCTCAAAAAATTAAACAAAGAAGAAACCACTCTAAAAATAAAACAGTGCCAGAAGTGAATTAAAGCCAATCCAAGCCCCCAAAACTCATCTCCAAAGAGAGACGAAGAGCTGCAGCCATCCTCAAAGGCAACAGAAATACTTAATTACGAGGCAGACTCAGGAACCCTTAAAGCAAAAAATGAAATTGATTTTCAGAGGCAGAGGCTTGGATGAACTCTGGCTGCTTTTATACCAAAAAGCTTCGCTAATCAGAATTATTCAGAGTCATAGAACAAGGAGAAAGAACTGGCTCAAGCAATTATGAAAGTTAAGAAGTTCCACAGCCTCTCCCCTGCAGAATGTAGATCCAGGAAAGCCAGGACATTGGCGGTATGAGTTCCACTCCAAGTGCAGGACAAGACCTAGTTCAGATCAGGCAGTCAAGGAGTAAAGAGGATGAGAGGATAGGAGAGAAGAGGGGAGGATAAGAGGGGAGAAGAGAGGAAGGGGAAAGAGGGGGATGGGAGGGGAGTGGGAGGGAAAGGAGGGGGAAGGGAGAGAGAACTCTTTTCTGTCTACCTTTTGGTTCTATTCATGCTCTCAGTGGGTTGAATGATTTTCACTTGGATTCATGAAGTGAAGTTAAAGTCTTTTACTCAGTTCACCAATTCAAATGCTGGAACATGTCACAGACACAGGATAAAATCTTTAGCTGAATGTTTTGATTCATGATATCAATGGCTTCTGTCCCCTTCAGACATTCTGTGCTGGGAACTTAGTCTCCAATGCCACAATGTTGAGAGGAGGAGCTCAGTGGGATTGCTAAATCCTGAAGGCTCCACCCTCATGATTGGTTAGGGCTGCAATAGAAAGGATTTGTGGGGGTGGTCTTTCCTCTGTATTGCTGCCATGTAAGAAACAGCATTTTTCCATCACCCATTTCCCCAATTATGAATGTTCAAGGCATTATGTAGAAGAGAAACAGCTCTAACAGGAACCAAAACCTTCCAGCCATCAACCGTAGGCTTCCTTGTTTTTAAATTGTGAAATAAATTTCTGTTCTTCATAAATTTTCTAGTCAAATGTATTCAGTTTCAGCAGAACAAAAGAAACTAAGACATCCGGTATCTCATGGTCAAGAGGAGACAAGTCAACATATAAAGTTAAGTATTACATTCTGTACATAAAACAGAGTCACTCAGTAGGGAAGGCTCAGTAGACATTCAGAATGGAGGTTAGAAGCATTATGCTTTAGAGACAAACTGCCTGAATGTCACATGATAGCTACCTAAGAAAAGTTATCATCTTCACTAAAAGGCACAGATAAAAGATGGTTTTTAGCCTCCTATCTGGACAAGTTAAAAAAACTAAAGGAGATGACATAGGGCTACTGCTTCACAATGTACTTGGTGCAAGGGAAGGGCCTAGTGTCATTCTCTGTTGTGGTTTGAGTGTGAATTGTACCCACAGGCTTCTTCAGGTGTTTAATTACTCAGTCTCCTGCTAGTGACACTGCGTAAGAAGGTTGCAGACATTGAAGAGGTGCAAACTTCCTAGGGAGGAAGTAGATCACTGCTGGAGGGACATGAGAGTTTGACCTGGCCCCACTTCCTGTACTCTCCTTGCTTCCTCACTGTGGGTGCAAGATAACAAGCCAGCTGCTTCTGTTCTGTATGGTCAAGCATTTTCAAATTGTGTACTCAAAATGTCAAGCAAAAACTGACTGGGGAAGCCCATTGAGACAGTTAGCTAGCAGTCCCAGTTGAAGGAGACCCAGACAGAGTGGAATGTCCCCTCAGGTGAAGTTTCCAAGTAAAAGAGCAAATACTAGCTGGTATAAATAACATCATCAATTTGGGGACTCACCACATCCAGAAGAAACTGACTAGGGAAGTTGAAGCAGTGAGCTGGAGGTCCTGAATGAGATTTCTGTCCATGAATGAGCTTCCCATGGCTGGACTTCTGTTTCATCTTTCTCCCTATAGGCACTTTATACTTTTTTGTTGTTGTTCTTTTTGAGACAGGGTCTCCCTGTAGCTCTGGCTGTCCTGGAACTCACTCTGTAGACCAGGCTGGCCTTGAACTCACAGAGATCCCAGCTGCTTCTGCCTCCTAAGTGCTAGGATTAAAGGCATGCACCACCAGGCCTGGCCCCTTTTTATTTTATTTTATTTTTTTATTTATTTCTGTATGTGTATCAATGTACTGTCTGCATGCAAGTGTGTGCACCTGTGTTGTGCAATGCCGCAGAGGTCAGAAGAGGGTGTCGGATTCCCCTGGAACTGGAGTTCTCCTGGAATTGGAGTTTCGGACGGTTCT